>WSYH01003117.1:0-72411 GCA_036426205.1 Ascaphus truei
TTTTTTTTTTTTTTTTAAATTAACTGGTCCTGTCTGATTTTTGAACAGCAGTAATTAAAACGATTGAAAGTTACAGCAGATACAAATACAATAGCAGAAATTGTATCTTACCACAACAAACATGGTCAGAGCGTATACAAGAAAATAGAAAGATCCAGGGCAACTTCGGATTTCTGTAGAAAAATTTAATCAGCACAAAACACAACGTTTCATCCCTCCTAGGGGACTTTCTCAAGTGACTGGCTTGCAAAGACTACAACAAAGTCCAGTATAAATAGTCATAGACACCCATGTGAAAACAATTAAAACATCACCAAATTACCCCCCAGTAGTCACATGATTGTTCACATCCCAGTCTTGATCTTCCATGCTGTCCGGTCCGGTCACGCTGATGTCATCAGCTGGTTCCTTTGCATGTTGACGTCATCCGCAGGTCCCTCTGCGTGGTACGCTCCGTCTGCCTGAATAGGCATGGGATCGTGTGGACGTTCTCCCTCTGCTCCTCCTCTTTGTGTAGTTGATCCAACGTCGCGTAATCTCACGAGATTTCGGGGTTTTGATGATGTCTCTGGAGACAGGCAAAGATCTTCTCCTTAGATGGGGATGCCGTTTTCATGCACATGCGCAGTGTATTCATGTTATTATACGGCTGATTACCAGGGGGAAGATAGCTAAATTTAGCTCATGGATGAGACTTCAGATCTAGGTGGAATAATGAAGAGAGGAGAGATTTAATCATTGTGAACACATGAATAAAGTGCCACTATACCCTAAAAATAAAAGATTTAAAATATGGATAATTTCTTTCATGATTCTTAGTCCATGCAGCAACAGCAGCAGCAGCAGCAAGAGTAAGAAAAACACTGTGGAAGAGAAAATCACATAAGATCAAAAGAACATATTAGCGACTATTGAGGTAACAATCAAGGGACAAATAATCATTAAGTCCCCAAGGTGTGACCGTGTCAACTGTGTATGTCCAGAAAGCTTCTCTCTGAAGCAATGCTATATCCCTCTCTGAACCTGGAGCAGATGTGACCACTGATTCTATCCCCATAATCTTCAGTGACGCCACTGTATGTTTATGATCTGTGCAATGTGTGACCAGTACTTTCTCTTCCTTCTTGTTGTTAATTTTGCAATGCTCTATGTATCTTGTCTTGAGCATACGGCTTGTCTTTCCTACATTAAGCAGTCCGCAAGGACATTTAATGACATAGATGATATTCGTGGAAGTACACATAATTACTGCACTTACACCTTCCTCATGGGGAATGATGGTGTATAGGCTGGTCACATCCATGGCTATCTTTGTAGATCAATTCTTACAACCACTTGTGCTAAAGGGTAAATCATACATAAAAGAGCACTACCATTACAGGATAAAAACATTCTGCTGGTCACCTTGGATGTGACCAGCCTATACACCATCGTTCCCCATGAGGAAGGTGTAAGTGCAGTAAGACATGCACTTGAAAAAGAACATCACACACGGCCACCCATAGATTTTATTCTCTTATTGTTGCATTTTATTCTGCACAAAAATTATTTCAAATATGAGAAGAAGTTTTATCTTCAAATCATGGGTACTGCCATGGGCAGCAATGTCGCCCCCTCATATGCAAATCTTCACATGGCTGATTTTGAGGCCAAATACATCTATAAAACTACTTACTCTGACAATATGATTTTTTACTGTCGTTACATAGATGATCTGTTTATTATCTGGGAAGGAACGGATGAACAACTTATAGATTTTTTCACATACTTAGACGTATGATGGGCACAGTCTTAATACAGATCTTTTTCGTAAACCAACAGATCGTAACGCAACACTTCACGCTTCAAGTTTCCATCCTGAACCTCTCAAGGCAATGTTGCCATTTTCTCAAAAAGTAAGGGCCACTAAGATTGTTAGTAGGCCTGAAAAACTCAAAGAGACCTTAACAGATATCAAACAGAGGTTTATCTCATGTGGGCATAAACCGTCTGAGATTGATAAAGCATTAAGCAAAGAGGTACAAGCGGTGAAGCCTGATATAAGCACAGAAAGGATCAATATAGTCAGCAAGTACACCACAGCAAGTAAACAAATAAAAACAGCATTTGTAAACATTGAAAGGTTCAACAAGCTGATGCCCTGATAGGCCCTTTATGCAGCGAGCCTACACGGTTTGCTTATCAGAGGGGTCAAAATCTAAAAGACATGCTCATTAAAGCAAGTGATGATAAATATCTTGCAGCACCACATTTTCAAAGTGTACAAAAATCAGGATGTTACAAATGTTTTGGATGCTCTGTTTACAATAGTCTCACTACAGGAGATACATTTTGTCACCCACGAAGTGGCCAACAATACAAAATTTCACAGCAGAATTACAGGTACTTCCACGAATATGATCTATGTCATTAAATGTCCTTGCAGACTGCTTTATGTAGGAAAGACAAGCCATATGCTCAAGACAAGATACAGTACATAGAGCATCGCAGTAAAATTAACAACTAGAAGGAGGAGACAGTACTGATCACACATTGCACAGATCATAAACATACAGTGGCGTCTAGGGGGGAGAATGCTAAAAAGGTTGGAGGAGATTTTAAACTAGGATGGAGGGGGGAGGGGAATGAAACAGATAATGAACTAAATGGAATAGATGAGGATACAAGGTAGTATGGAGGTAGAATGAGGGCAAGTGCAAGTTTGACAAGCAGTGAGATACCCATAGTAAATACAGATAATACTAGAAAACTTCTAAAGATTAAACCAAGTGGGAGCAGAAAGGAAGGAGCAGATAAGATAATAGTACAGGCTGAAAAAAAACTTAAATGCATGCTTGCTAATGCAAGAAGCCTGACAGATAAAATGGGGAGCTTTAATTAATAGCTGCAAGAGAGCAGTATGATATCATAGGCATTACTGAAACATGGTGGGATGAAACTCATGACTGGACAGTTAATTTAGAGGGTTGTTCCCTTTTTTGGAAGGATCGAACAAATAGAAGGGGAGGTGGAGTATGTTTATATGTTAAACCAGATCTAAAACCTATTATAAGGGAAGATGTTCATGAAGGGAATGATGAAAATGTAGAGACTTTGTGGATAGAAATTAGCAGTGGAGGTAAAAGTATAAAGAAAATGTTTGTGGGAATATGCTATAAACCACCAAATATCTGTGAGATTGAGGAAGCTAAAATACTTTTGCAAATGGAGAAGGCATCAAAACTGGGTCATGTTTGCATAATGAGGGATTTTAATTATCCAGACATAGACTGGGGCAATGAGATTAGCGTTACAACAAAAGGAAACAGGTTTTTGGGGGTGCTTAAAGACAATTATATGACTCAAATGATTGAGGAATCAAACAGGAGAGGGGCAGTTCTGGATTTGGACATATCAAACAATGTAGAAGTAATAACAAATATTCAAGTCCTGGAACATTTGAGTAACAGTGATCATAACATGGTCTCATTTGAAATAAATTATCAAAAAAACAGATTACTTGGGTTCAACAAAGACCTTAAACTTTAGAAAGGCAGATTTTAATAAACTGAGGTCTAATCTAGTAGTAATACAATGGGATGATGTTTTTGCAGGGAAAAATTAGAAGATAAATGGGCAGTCTTTAAAACATTGTTATAAAAGCACACTTATCAGTGTACAACCTTGGGTAATAAGTATAAAAGAAATAAGTCAAAACCAATGTGGCTAAATAAACAGGCAGGGGAGGAAATGGACAAGAAGAGGAAGGCGTTTAGATTCTTGAAGTCAGAAGGGACAGAGACATCATATCAGAATTATAAGGAATGTAACAAAAATTTCAAAAGGGCAATCAAATTAGCAAAAATGGATAATGAAAAAAGGATTGCAATAGAAAGTAAGGTCAACCCTAAAAAGTTCTTTAAGTACCTTAATAACAAAAAAATGAGAAAAAAAAATATAGGACCCTTTCAGTGTGAGATGGGTAGGTAGATTATTGGAGATAAGGAAAAAGCTGAGGTATTAAACAAATTCTTTGCCTCTGTGTTTACCAGGGAAGAATCAAGTTCAATAGTAGTGCCACAGGAGGAAGCCACAACCTCCATATTAATGAACAATTGGTTAACTGAGGAAGAAGTCCATAAGCGACTTGAAAAAATTAAAGTAAATAAGGCACCTGGCCCCGATGGCATACATCCAAGAGTTCTCAAGGAGTTAATCTCAGTAATAGCAAAACCATTATATTTAATATTCAAGGACTCCATTTCCACAGGCTCAGTACCACAATATTGGCGAAAGCAGATGTGGTGCCTATATTTAAAAAGGGAGCTAGATCACAACTGGGAAATTACAGACCTGTAAGCCTGACTTCAATAGTAGGGAAACTACTTGAATGTTTAATACGGGATAATATTCAGGAATACCTAATGGAAAACAAAATTATTAGTAATAGTCAGCATGGATTTATGAAGGATAGATCTTGCCAAACTAAACTTATTTGTTTCTATGAGGAGGTAAGTAGGAATTTAGACCAGGGTAATGCAGTTGATGTGGTCTACTTAGATTTTGCAAAGGCTTTTGATACGGTTTCACACAAGAGGTTGGTGTACAAAATAAAGAAAATTGGACTCAGTAATAATATATGCACCTGGATTGAAAACTGGTTAAAGAACAGACAACAGAGGGTTGTCATAAATGGAACTTTTTCAGGTTGGGCTAAAGTCGTGAGTGGAGTACCTCAGGTATCGGTACTGGGACCCCTGCTTTTTAACTTGTTTATTAATGACCTTGAGGTTGGGATCGAGAGCAAAGTCTCTATCTTTGCTGATGATACTAAATTGTGTAAGGTAATAGAATCAGAGCAGGATGTAATTTCTCTTCAGAAAGACTTGGAGAGACTGGAAACGTGGGCAGGTAAATGGCAGATGAGGTTTAATACAGATAAATGTAAGGTTATGCATTTGGGATGCAAGAATAAAAAAGCGACTTACAAATTAAATGGAGATATATTGGGGGAATCCTTGACGGTGAAGGATTTAGGAGTGCTTGAAGACAGCAGGCTTAGCAATAGTGCCCAATGTCATGCAGTAGCTGCAAAGGCAAACAAGATCTTATCTTGCATAAAACGGGCAATGGATGGAAGGGAAGTAAACATACTGTAATTATGCCCCTTTACAAAGCATTAGTAAGACCACACCTTGAATATGGAGTACAATTTTGGGCACCAATCCTAAGAAAAGACATTATGGAACTAGAGAGAGTGCAGAGAAGAGCCACCAAATTAATAAAGGGGATGGGCATTCTAACTTATGAGGAGAGGCTAGCTAAATTAGATTTATTTGCATTAGAAAAGAGGCGTCAAAGAGGGGATATGATAACTATATACAAATATATTCAGGGACAATACAAGGAGCTTTCAAAAGAACTATCCATCCCACGGGCAGTACAAAGGACTTGGGGCCATCCCTTAAGGTTGGAGGAAAGGAGATTTCACCAGCAACAAAGGAAAGGGTTCTTAACAGTAAGGGCAGTTAAAATGTGGAATTCATTACCCATGGAGACTGTGATGGCAGATACAATAGATTTGTTGAAAAAAAGGTTGGACATCTTTTTAGATGGGAAAGGTATACAGGGATATACCAAATAAGTATACATGGGAAGGATGTTGATCCAGGGATTAATCTGTTTGCCAATTCTTGGAGTCAGGAAGGAATTAATTTTTCCCCTTAATGGGGTTTTTTGTTTGCCTTCCTCTGGATCAATAAGTAAGTATAGATATAGGATAAAGTATCTGTTGTCTAAATTTAGCATAGGTTGAACTTGATGGACCAAGGTCTTTTTTCAACCTCATCTACTATGTAACTATGTAATTATGTCACTGAAGATTATGGGGATAGAATCAGTGGTGACATCGGCTCCAGGTTCAGAGAGGGATATAGCATTGCTTCAGAGAGAAGCTTTCTGGACATACACGTTGGATGAACTACACAGAGGTGGAGCAGAGGGAGCCCATACACAGGATCCCATGCCTGTTCAGGCAGACGGAGCGTACCACACAGAGTTTGCACATGAGAGAAAGTGCTTTCTATGCGTTCTTCTGGGTCATATGCGGGCTTATTGCCCCAAAGTCAGAGCCACGTCCCCCAGCACCATGTCCCATCACCTTCATTTGGCTGGCTACAACCTTGGAGCAGAACCAGGTGATCCATCAGGTCCAGAAGGCAAGCAATGCTCTGGATCCCAATGCCCTGGTGGATGTTCCAAAGCCAGAGGGGCACTGATTTGCAGCGATCGGGCTCGAGCATAATGATGTGTGGCTGTTGCACCTTTGCCCAGGGACCATCGGTGCCAAGAAGGCGAGCGGTAAGTTGAACACCAGGGATATGGTACCATAGTTGAACTAGAGGATTTTCTGCCCGCCCAGCCATGTGAGTGAAGATGGTCATTGGAGCCCTCCAATCTATTACAATTGCCCGTGTGTTGCTTGATTGGGGAGCAAGGCAGGGATACTGAGATGTGGGGGTGCTCCCAGGGTTTCAATGTGATGTGCTGCTGGGTAATGACCTGGACTGGTGTAGCTGGGTTCCCCTGCCCCCCCTTTACCTCCGATGTGGGCGAGGGGAAGGGGGAGGCTATATATATATATATATATATAAAAGCGTTGCTGATTTAACCCTTTCACTGCCAACAAGGGGGTGGGGCAGCAATGTGTCGCAGGCCCCCCGCTTGACAGCGAAATGGTTAATATCTGGCTGCCAGACAAGCAGCTGGTCCAGAAGAGTCTGCAATAAACCTTATCCAGCCCTCTCTGGCAGATTCCAACACCCAGAGCAAGCAGAGGGTGATTTTCTATCCTCGTTAAGGGGAAAACACGGACGTTTCTGCACCTCCATGATATTGCAGGCCCGCCGGCAAGATTGTACCCCTGAGTAACTCACACTGAATCTGACTGGAAAGTAACGCAGTGGGTCGGTTCCCGGGAAATAAATTAAGGAGCCGGCAGCAGCAGAGGGAGCAGGTGGAGTGGGGGGGATGGCAGGGGGCTAAACAAGCTGTGGGTTGCCCAGAAAGGGATGCCCGAGACCCAGGAGGGGGAGCTGAAGATCCGGGTGAAAGCCTGGTCTGGTATCCCTTACCAGGGAAAGTGTTAGTGTGTGAGTTCCTCACATGCGCTCTCCAGCGTGCCGAGCCTCATATGTTTACTGATCGCGGCGGCCATTTAGTTTTTTTGTTAACGCGATCCCGGTTATAACACAGTCTCATTCTGTGGCTCCCGAGCACCACATTATAACGGGGTTCATATATATATATATATATATATATATATATATATATATATTATATATATAATATTTTTACCTGACCCCCTGGAGCAACCGCTGGGGCACACGGCCCTCTGAATCTCAATTGTGAGGTAGTTGATGTATCATCATTGGCCGCCCAAGTATTGGGGTCACCTTCATCTTTTGTAGAGAATGCCATTGGCCTTAGCAGCGTTGGATTGTGTTTACAATATATATATATATAAACGAATTCCGTTACAAGATGTATGATGCATGCTATCTGTAGTCTCACAAGAGGCTGAGGTGTCCGCCGATGGATGGGGGACTGCAGAACAGGCTTCTGGGGTACATACCCGATATTTACTCCATGGTACTTAGCGAAACCATCTGCTGTAGGTTCCAGATGTATGAAGGTAATCTCCCACAGTAGAATAGACGCCTCTCCCACTGGAAAGATTACACTCCAGGCAGGAGGTATATACAACAGGAACGGTTTAATTCTTCTCTGCTCCCAGCACAGTCACTTAGCAGCTCTGCCTAATGCAGTCACAGCTCTCAAACTTCAGATGGTCCCTGGACCTGCACTCTGGGTCAAGGGCCCCCGCAGCAGTCCTAGCTTTTTCCTTGTCCTCTAGCAGAACCAGGGGTATATGTAATCACTCACTCCCCGAAGGGAAGTTAACCTGGGCCTGCCAGTGCACAGCAGCCTGGGTGTGATATGCTGTCTCTCTCAATGGTAGAGACCAACTAACAATTTTGAGATGCAATCCCCTTGAGTACACTAGGGGAGGGTACAAGGTCTGAACCCAGGATTGGGCAATCTCAGACCTTATCCCACCTCCTTCCCTGTCTCTCAAGGGTACTGCTTGAGTGGGAAAAACCCATGATTGATCCCAACACTGCCTGCTGTCCACTGCCAGGACTGATATGTCAGTACAGGGCAGAGTATTAGCCACACCCAGACATGGCTACACTCTCCCTCTGGTGGCATCCAATGTTCCATCACTTGGAGTCTAATTTGGTGTATCATCTACCATTTGATAACTTGAAACATAATACCAACCCAAAGTGTTTATTACAGTATTATGCACATTATAACATATACAGTAAAACACAGTAAATAAGTTGAATATGAAATAACAATCATATCACTGTTTAGACAGAACCCAGGTCCCTCCCAATGTGGAGAACCTAATTACTCAGTAGATTACCCCCTTAGGCTAAACTATACCTAGGCAAATCTCATACTCACTGCACCTTAAAGCCTCTGCAGTGTCCCATCGCACGGACATTATATATTTGCTACCTCCACTAGTTACACTACACGCAATATCGTCATCATCATCATCATCATATTCATCATGCTCATCCCCAAAGGCCCAATCCCGCCAGTCCTGGGAAGGCGTTGCAGGTTTAAACAGGCTCCGAGCCCACCATTTAGGGTTCTTCCAAAAGGAGGGTCTTTATAACACATGGGAGGTGGTACTAGTGGCAGGGGCTGGGGCAGTAAAGTCTTTCAACTCTCGGTCAGAGTCCTTGTTCTGATGCCTACCCTGACTGGATACCAGTGCGATACTGACAATATGGGTTTCTGCAACGGGCTGAGGCTTACGCCCCATAATATGGTCCTGGTAATGGGCCTGCTCTTCAGGGTTAAGTGTCTTAATGCTCAACGAAACCGCAGTCTTTTGCGCTCCAGGTGGGCCCATACATGGTCCATAACGTGTCTCACCCCAAGGGGTACATGCAGCAGTACTCACCATAGCGGTAATCAACCGTTCCTCATCCGTACCGGTGGTCGCCTTCTTGTCGATGTCATCAGGTTCTGGTCTCGCAGGATCCTGATAGAGGTCGATGTCCCACACCAGAAGTACGTCAACATCCGGTTTATGTGTTGGGGTGTCGTCGTCGTCCTCCGCGTAGGGATCACTGTCTCCGGGTACCCTCTCGCTGGAAGTCTCCATCGGTTCCTGCTGGGAGTAAGGAGGTGGGCTCTCACCTCTCCGCTGACTCTCTGGAACCCTTGGACTAGCCAATTGGGATGCTGGTTCGCCGACCAGGAACCGCCAACTATGGGATGCTCCTCCACCGCTCAGGCCGCACCGTCGCTGTCATTGGGACTTGACTGCACCGTCGCTCGATGTGACAGGTACTGTTGCCATCTTTGGCGGGATCTGTAGGGGTACACGCCGGCTGGTGAAGCATCACAGACACCCGGCCACTGCTCTGACTCGATGAGGGTAGGGACACCTCCGTGGGGAATAGGCACCGGAGCATTGCACTGTCATCTATGGCAATCAACAGGCAGCATTTTAGCTCTGGTACCATGACCAACTGTGGTTACTTCTCACCCCAGGCAGTCACCATACCCAGTTGCTCGATTTCTGTCGGTTCCAGCTCACAGACCGTCTCTGGCACCATCTCTGGGACTAGGTCTGGAACAATCTTGGAAACCGCTTGTATCATCGGGGTACACTGACCCCCTGGAGCAACCGCTGGGGCACACAGACCCTCTGGAATCTCAATTGCTGAGGTAGTTGGTGTATCATCATCGGCCGCCCAAGTATTGGGGTCACCTTCATCTTTTGTAGAGAATGCCATTGGCCTTAGCAGCGTTGGATTGTGATAGTGTGCTCTGTTTACAAGTAGCTACCCAGACACGGTCTCTGCCCTGGAAGTCACACCTGGGGCACAAGCACTTTAGATATTGTGTCCCTTCCACCTTCACTACCAGGAGGCCTCCTGGCAGACGGTAGTGGGAGAACTCACAGTTTGCCATCTCTCTTGTGGACGAATTGCTTTGAGGTAGGAGAACCGGTAAAGTAGCTCCTCTCGCTCTGCAGGAGAACTGAGGGTGCGGTCGGTCACATCCGCCTCCTCCCTTAGTTGAGATGGTCTTTCGGCATTGGCTGTCACAGTGCCCCCTCCCTCTGGTGGAGATTAGAGTAGGGACGTACTGGGACAGGGCATAACTCTGGTTCCTCTCTGAGCCAGTCACATTGCTTGGGTGCGGCTCTGGCTTTCACGCCAGAACCTTGCAGAACCTTGCAGAATCTTGCAACAATTGAGCATGCAACTTTTCTGCAAGCAGCACATGCGCTCTCCAATCTTGGGGGAGAGGCCATCTTGACTGACGAACTTCACGTGGTGTGTTCTTGAGCAGAAGAACCACCATTTTAAGATCACTGTTATACAGGATCACATGTCCCACACGATTCCAACCAGAATCCGTTCTCTGTATTTCCTTACAGCACATGGTTTTACTGTCTACCAAGCGTATGCATACCCCAGGCTAGAAAAACTCCTTCTTATATGCTGCACTCGATCACAGTCCATTTTGAGCACACTGTGGTTTACGGTGTGTTAATGGCTAGTGATACTGGTATGGTTCTTCAAGCAGAGAAGTATAGGCCCCTGAATACGGCAGGCACTTCCCCTAAGACAACACCCCGACAGTACCTTGCACGCCACCCCACCTGGCCCTGACACCCTAGTCTCCTTCAGCTGATCCTGGCAACTAGTTCCCTTCCAGACATCCTATGCTGCATCAGCCACAGGGTGACTTCGAACAGAATATTTATTTATAAAATGTTTTACCAGGAAGTAATACAATGAGAGTTGCCTCTCATTTTCAAGTATATCCGTGGCGTAGAGTTAAGATGACAAATAATACATGCCCCCGGACGAAGCAGGTGGCGAAACATGCGTCGGGGCTTGTCTGTCTCTTCAGGACTCGGTGGTGCCCTCAGCTGTGTTTCCCCCTCCCTGCTGGATCTCGCAGTCTGTGCCCCTGTCATCTTGGAGTGGTTGCGGTTTACTCCCTCTGAACCTAGGAACACTCTCTTGGCTGTGGATGTTTGCTACTACCTTGCTGGACTGGTCTAAGTACTTCTGTGACCCCCTTTAGGCATTTGTCATTGTTATCTGTCATGTACATGCCTCTCTGTGTGTGCTTTATCTACAGGCTCAGCCCACATCATGTGATTTTGCTGATATTATATGTATCTATCTTTACATTTTCACCTCACACAGGGGGCCTTATTTAGGTAGCCTTGACCGGCCGGTCAGAGTTATTTTGGGGCAAGAATTTTCTTGCCTTTACACTTTCATGTAAAGGGTTAATTCATTGTTCATGCTGTGTAGCACTGCTTTCCAGCACACATCTCCACATCCCAGGTTCCCCCTAATCATTTTGTGGTATTTGTATGTATGTTATTGCTCATTGTTGCTTCTTTCCACTTATCTTAGAGGCTCAGCATTATTTCAGCTTTGAGGACACCACTGCTGCTTTTTAATGATTTATATCTGTATGTGATTAATACATTTTGATATTTTTTGTATGCTAGAGTGCTACTTTGGGGATTCTTTTTGTTTTGGGGACATGCAAATGAGCACACAGTATATTTCCATTTGCTATATGCTTTGCTGTGGAAGGTTTTTGTCACTTTTTTTACTCACCATAACTTAACTAAGTATGGTAAACCCCATCCTCATTGCTTCATTGCATAGCCAGTTAACCAACCCCACACTGATGAGACCCATTAAGGTCGAAACAGCTGTCTGTGGGTGGTTTTCTGGGTATGCACCTTAACCCTGGCTGTGCTCAAAGCTGTGACCATGCAGCAAGCTTAAGCCTATAGGGAACTGAAAGACCAATTTTCTTGTATTCTATTTTAACAGCCATTTGCTAAGGCACTGCCCCTTCATGTCTTGTCACAAGCTCTGGCACACCCCTTTATCAGCCCTGCCCTCCCTCTAGCACATGTCAGTGCAGGAGTGCTCATGAATATTCATGAGCTTCCACTGAGACACAGAAGCAGATGAAAAACATATGCCAGCTCTAATTATGTCACCAAATTTCGCCTATCAATACATGGAGAACAAATTAACCTGCAGCTATACAGTTCTTTAGGTAATTAGAGATTGCACACATGAAACTATTGAAGTAAAAAAATAAATAAAAAAAAAATAAAAAAGACTGAACTGCAGCTTTAAGGGTTGTTCATGTAATGTAAGCTTGAGTCAACAGGTGGCACTGTGTGCTCATTTGCATGTAATTTCCCAGAATCCCTTGCTGCAGTGGAGGTGCTGTGTGCTGGGTGATAATGGTGAAAGGGAGGGTTGCAGACCTGTCTGAGACGTGCAAATGAGCATACAGTGATATTTACAGTTGCTATATGCTTTACTGTGGAGGGTTTTTGTCACTTTTTTACCCACCATAACCTTAATAATGTGTGGTGAAGACCTACTCAGTCTCAAACCAGCAAAGCCAGTATAATCAACCTCACACTGAAGAGACCCACAAGATCGAAACAGTCTGTCTGTGAGTGGGTTTACTGGCTTTGCATCTCATCCCAGCCTATGTTTAAAAGCTGTGTTTAAAGCAGCATGCATTGGCTTAAGGGTTGTTCATGTAATGTGAGCTTGAGACAAAAAGTGGCACTGTGTGCTCATTTGCATGTCATTTCCCAGAATCCCTTGCTCCAGTGGAGGTGCTTTGTGCTGGGTGATACTGGCGAAAGGCGGGGTTGCAGACCTGCCTGAAACATGCAAATGAGCATACAGTGATATTTACAGTTGCTATATGCTTTACTGTGGTGGGTTTTTGTCACTTTTTTTACTCACCATAACTTAACTAAGTATGGTAAACCCCATCCTCATTGCTTCATTGCATAGCCAGTTAACCAACCCCACACTGATGAGACCCATTAAGGTCGAAACAGCTGTCTGTGGGTGGGTTTTCTGGCTATGCATCTTAACCCAGGCTGTGCTCAAAGCTGTGACCATGCAGCAAGCTTAAGCCTATAGGGAACCATGTTTAAAATGGTTTTTGAAGCAAAAAGTGGCACTGTGTGTTCATTTGCATGTCATTTCCCAGAATCCCTTGCTGCAGTGGAAGTGCTGGGTGATAATGGTGAAAGGCGGGGTTGCAGACCTGCCTAAGACATGCAAATGAGCATACAGTATATTTCCATTTGATATATATATATATACATATACATATACATATACATACACACAGTGCTTCGATTACAGAAAAAGGATTACAAGAACATACAATTATAGTAGACCCCTAAATTTGAGCGACAAATGGATATCTGTCCCTTATTAACTGCTAGACCTCACGTGTCTGGCCTCATTGCACTCATCACCCTGCCACGATTGCAGACATCGAAAAGTCCATGATTCCATATTGAATAGCTTTGGGATGGTATGGGATAGTCACGCCCCCTGGCACTCCATAGAACCCTTCCAGGAATGCTTTGAATGTACCTTTAAACAGTGTCCTGTTTACCTTAGTGTCGGGAGAACCATATTTTACTCCCATCTCTGGCAAAACATATGTTCTTATCTCTAGGTTCTATCAGTCCTAAAACTAGGCCTGGCCAAGGGTTTAACAGGCCATAAAACATAAAACTGTAGCCACATTAACCCCTGAAGAACCAGATTGATTAAAATACCTAATATCTCATGATATTATCATGACAGGTCATATTTATGAATAGTCAATGTACTGTAGTCATCTGTCGCACCCTAAAAAAAAAATGTTGCTAATAAGAAAACTTTATCTTGTCATAGTGTTTATTCCACTGTGACAACTAGCAGCACAAAAGTAGCACAATGTTTCGGGGGTCACAGCCCCTTCGTCAGGTGCACAAAGTGAGTGGTGTATGATACAATAAGGCACATTTATATATACCCCATACAAGGAAATTAGGAGGCAAATTGGAGCCTCCCACCATGTAAGTTGGTGCCAGAAATGGGAATATTGATGTTGCCTATGTTGTGTAGTGTGTGTGATCATGACTGCCATTATCTATGGGAGAAAACCTAAATTCATATAACATATGTTCACACAGAAAATAGGGGTAATGATCACATATATAGAGCATGTTATCCTACTACAATATAACTACCACACTATAAGGGGTGACACTCCAATTAAGATGCCACTCTCTCATTAATCAAAGTTATTTAAATCTCTAAATATGAGACACAATGAAAAGTTACATCACAAATAAGAAGCTCTAATCCAATAATTATCCGGGCCTTTTCCCCTGGAAACTATGGCCATTCTCATCACAGCAATGGAGAAGATGGATGGAAATCTGTCAGTTTCTATGTCGTTCTCATCAAAGAAGGATTGATCAATGGTCATTTCATAGAGACGGTAAAGGGGGGTTTGTAGTAGATACAGTAACCAAGTTTTAACTACTCTTTTTTTGAACCATACCCATTAAGTAGCTTGACTTGTGTATTTGATTGTGCTTGATGTGAACGTTCCCGCAGTGATTGTCGTCGATATGTCTTGGCAAACGATTGACCATGGTATTAACCAAGACAGGAACATTGATTATTTGTCCTAGAATACCATATTGGCCGTATGCGTGCAGCAAGCGTCTGATTTTCATGAATGGGATTTCCAACTTTGGTAAGTGTACTGGCACCTGTGGGTAAACAAAGCCGTCGGACATAGATAATGGAGGAATACTTGTTCTTCTTGATAGATCCTCTACAGCTGTTACAGACAATTATGTCATTAACATTGGTGTCTGAAAAGGCGGTGCGTATGTGTGCCTCATGTTTACTATTAGGTTTCTACGATGGCAAATATAACATACAGAGCCAAAGGCATTGTTGAAGAATGTTCGTTCAAAGTGACGATGTGCATTACGATGTAAATTGTAATCGCCGTAAGGCAAAGTATGTTGTGGTTCTGTTTCATCCATTGCTGTGTAGCGGTGTTCCCCCTCCCTCTGGGAGATTCCTGGGCTACCAGGGGTGTAGTACTGTTTACCTGCTGGTTTACAGAAGCTCTGAGGTGCCACCATTGTTGTTGGGGAAGACAGGACAGGCTTTTGGGGTGATAGCTGGTTCTTTCTCACTCTTGGTTCAGCGCCTCCATCTCTCGCAGGCTCCAAGAGTGCTGGAGGCAATCCCTGCAGGAGAACCCTTGGATACTCCTCCTGATAGATTGCAGACTCAGGCAGGAGTATATTTGATAAACAGAAACACGCTCTTTATTCTCTGCAGTATATAGCTTACAACAGCATACTCTGGATACACCAGATACACTGCACACACAAGGCTTCCAGTCTCAGGATGATCCTAGGACTCACACACCCAGCCATGGGCACCAAGGGCGGTCCTAGCTCTTCCCCTACTCCCTAGTGAAGCAAGGCAGTATGGTACTCACTCACACACCCCTAAGGGAAGGGACAAAAGGTGACAGAGCCCTGCACACCTCTTCTGTGAGACCAGTCTCTATCAGGTGAGAGACACACACTAAAACAATTTAAGTGTGCAGCCCTTTAAGTACCAAGGGGGAGTGTCCAAGGCCTGAGACCCTTATTGGGCACTACACAGGCCTTAGCCCGCCTCCCCCTTGTCACTCAAGGGAGCTGCGTGCTGGTGGGGAAACCCCTGGATTCGGCCTAACAGTCCCTGCACTGTACCAGGATTTACATGTCAGGCAGGGTAGATTAGTAGCCAAGCCAGGCATGGCTATAGCTGCTACATAAGTTGTGGTTGTGGTGGTCGCAGCACTGCTAGTTAAAGGTAATGGTGCATGTGGTATTGGACCTGTATATTTGCATGAGTACAATTCTTGTTTGTATTAGCGTTTTACCCCTTGAAGTTAATGATAACTATTCATTTTATGTTACTCTGGTAGTTTTTGCTTATCACAGTACAGATAGTGTGTTACGGTCACGCAGGAAAGAACATGAACCATGTTAGGTTTGTATACGGAAGTACTGTTACTGTGTACTTTGGTAGGTTTGTATATGGAAGTACTGTTACTGTGTACTTTGGTAGGTTTGTATACGGACGTACTCTTATTGTTAGGGTGACCATTCGTACCGGTTTTACCGGTACAGTCCCGGTTTTTTGAGGCCTGTACCGGTTTAAGTCTGTCCCGGTTTTTGTCCCGGTTTTTGTCCCTGGTCCCGGTATTGTGGTGCAGCGGCGGTGAGGAGAATGTGGCGGCCGGTAAGTATTTTCTATGTGTGTGTGAATGCTGCCGGGGGGACTGAATGATGGAGAATGCCGGGGGCGGGACTTAGAATGCCTGCCGGCCCGCAGGGGATTGGATGAATGATGATGCCGCGGGCGGGACTTAGAATGCCGGCCGGCCCGCAGGGAATTGGTTGCAGGCAGGTCAGAGGAAGCCGGGGGCGGGACTTCCGCTTTGTGCAGAGCACACGTGTCTTCCCGGCTTCCTCTGTGCGCGTGAGTGTCCCCCTTCTGTCCCGGGTCCCAGCCAGGGGGGGAGGGGGGTAATAGGAGGTGGTAGCGGGGGTGCGCCTGCCTTTGTACCACCTTGTACCTTTGCCCCCCCCCCCCTAAATGATGTATTTTTAGAGCAAATATTAAAGACTATGTTAAGTGACAGAAATAAATAAAAAATATTACTCAACACTAACATTTTACTTTAGATGCCGAGTTTGATTTTGTTTTGACAACCAAATCCTTTTGGGCCAGGTCAAATACAAGTGGGTTTCATGTTAATACCCCTGTGAAATAGGTGACCCAAAGTCATTTAACCCTTTAACTACTGCAGCTACTTATTCAAATTGGTAAATATTGGTACCCATGTCTAGTTTGATACATGTTTTGATGCCCAAATCCTTTTTCAGCAAGGCCAAGTACAAGTGGCTTTTAGGTTAGGGACCCCCTCTGTGGATAAACACTGTAAATTAGGTGGCCCAAAATCATTTAACCCTTGGAATATAACTTTGTTTCAAATAAGAAGCTGGAGTATGAATAAGAAGATGGGTGATTAAAAAGCGAATTTCAGTCTCATCCATATCCTCCACTTCCTGTGCATCATACCCACAGTTTATCCTGTTCTCTACTAATATTGCTGTATATACATTATATATATATAAATGAAAAACTGAAGAAAAATAAATCAATGCTACAGTGCTCACTAATATATTACATGTAAATTGATTAATTTATGTGAAATAACAAATTGCTTGAGTGAAATGAATCACTTGAATATAAAAATATGTGCATACAAATTGTGATAACTTGCCAATTAACGCAAATGTGAATTAAATAATAAAGATTACATTTCTATTAAACTGTGATCCTCCTTGCAATCAATGATTGAATATTTCCTGGGACCCCTTCTCTTTTCTCTCTACACACTCTCTCTAGGTGACCTAATCACATCTTTTGGGTTTAAATATCACCTCTATGCTGACGACACACAAATTTACCTTTCAACCCCTGACCTTACACCTGCTATACAGACCAAAGTTTCTGAATGCCTCTCTGGAATATCATCCTGGATGGCCATCCGCCGACTGAAACTTAACATGGCAAAAACAGAGCTCCTTATACTTCCTCCCAAACCTGGCCCTACTACCTCCTTCCACATTGCTATTGGAAATACGATCATTCACCCAGTAGCCCAAGCACGCTGCCTAGGGGTTACACTTGATTCCTCTCTCTCATTCTCCTCTCATATTCAAAACGTTTCTAAAACTTGTCGCTTTTTCCTCCGCAATATCACAAAGATACGCCCTTTCCTCTGTTACTCAACTGCTAAAACTCTGCTATAACTCTGCCCTCATTCTCTCACGTCTCTATTACTGTAACCTCCTGCTGCCCGGCCTTCCTACCTCTCACCTGTCTCCCCTACAATCTATCCTAAACGCTGCTGCCAGAATCGCTCTACTCTTTCCTAAATCTGTCTCCGCATCTCCCCTCCTGAAATCCCTCTCCTGGCTTCCGATTAAATCACGTATCTCACACTCAATTCTCCTGCTCACTTTTAAAGCTTTACATTCTTCTGCCCCTCCTTACATCTCAGCCCTAATTTCTCGCTATGCACCATCCCGACTCTTGCGTTCTTCTCAAGGATGTCTTCTTTCTGCCCCCTTTGTATCTAAAGCTCTCTCCCGCCTTAAACCTTTCTCACTTTCTGCCCCACACCTCTGGAATGCCCTTCCCCTCAATACCCCACTAGCCCCCTCGCTATCCACATTAAAGACTCACCTGAAGACACATCTGCTTAAAGAAGCATATGAGTAGCACTGGATAATCATGGACACATGACACATAAATCTTGGCCCCTGCAGACGCCCTTACTGGTATTCCCTCCTACTGTCTCTGTACGTTCTCCCTACCTACCAATTAGATTGTAAGCTCCTCGGAGCAGGGACTCCTTCCTTAATGTTACTTTTACAGTATGTCTGAAGCACTTATTCCCATGATCTGTTATTTATATTATTTGTTATTTATATGATATGTATTACTACTGTGAAGCGCTATGTACTGTACATTTATGGTGCTATATAAATAAAGACATACAATACAATACAATATACTGTAATTAATGCCAGCTCAAAAAGGAGTAAAGTTGGAGATTTAGCAGCTTTCAAAGGAACCAAGTTCGAAACTTATCTTAAACACAAAAGGAAAAGAAAGCGCATGATCCATATTATAAATATTAATGTATTTCAGGGTTAGAACAGAAAAAAGTACACTCCAAAACACAGTGATGATAGGAAATCTGATAGCATATAATTACCACACTGGAACTGTTAGAGATCACTGGGAGGAAGACACCAGAGAGTCAGGGGACACTTTATAAACCTGTCACAATACGGGGATCAACTTCCCAAAATCAAATCTGTCTGAGGGTGCTGTTGGAATCTCTCCACAAATAGCAAACAGCTTCTTACCTTGCCTCCAGCATATATCTGTTAGGAACAGACTGTCGCTGACTTGTAAAGGTTTCTACTTTGATCCGGTTGGTGAATAAAATCAAACACATTTGTCCATATTGTCTGCACAACGGAGTGAATATTAAAGCTCAGCTGGAAGAAGCTGATTATGAGACCAGTGGGATTAGTGCTCTGAGTCTCACTCGCAGAGTAACGTCCCACCTTTCCGCTCCTCTGTTTGAATCAGCAAAGATTGGTCAGAGCTGATTAAAAAAGGAGTCACCAGCAGGATTAAAACCTCTCAAAGTTTTGAAGGATTGCTGTGTCCCACACCTACTGCGTTTTGTTGTGACTCTGCGACTTCGTATGGGACCCCTGAGGAAGTCGCAGAGTCGCGACAAAACATGTTGGACAGGAGGAGGGTGAGGTGAGTTAAGGAGCTGTAGAGATGGGAGAAGGGGATGAGGAGGGATCATGCACTGTGGAAGGATCCCGGTGTTTGAGCAGGAGGGTGAAGAGCTGCAGAGTGGGGTAAGGTGGGATCGGGTGTGTTAGCAGGAAGAAGAGGGTCAGGTGAGGAGCTGCTGAGAAGGGTAGGGGGGTTTGGGATCTGGGTATGTGTGGAGAGAAGCTGTAGAGCAGTGAGAGTTTGCATACCCTCTCTGGACAAAATCCAAATGAAAGGCTTAACCGGGCATTACCATTGGCCTAACAAGTCTTCCAGTAACATATTAGCTGCTGCAGAGTCGAACGTGGGAACAATGTGGGAGGGCAAGACAAGCCAGCAGGTACTAGCGAGTCTTTGGGATGGACAAAAGCATGTTTGAGACCCCTGATTTTTACCAGTAAACATGTCACTGTCATTAAATCTAGAGGTTGGCCAATCCTCCCAAATCCCTTTACAGGACTTTCTCAAATTTTCTCCCAAAAATCTGTTTTTTTGGTTTAAAATCCACCAATGGATTTGGTCGGTTTTAATCAGCGTGGATTCATCAAAAACTGCCATTGGATACAACCTGTGGACGGATTTGTAGAATCCAATCCACAGATTCAGCAATCTGCTGGACAATCCGTAACAATCTGCCAACAGATTGCTGAATCTGCAGACTGAATTCTATAAATCCCTCCAAGGGTTGTGCAATCCGTGGAGTGTATTGGTAATAATAATAAAAAATATGCAAAATGTGAATCACCGTTTTTGAAATTGATCCGCTGAAATCTGCGGACCAAAGGAACCGGTCGATCCACTGCGGATCCATATCCGCACCAAGTAATTGCCCATCTCTAATTAAGTTTCATTGATCCTATATGGGGCTGACCCTTTAAACATGCCACTTTAATTTGGTTACTTTGGTCCTACATGGTATCGGTACTTTAACCCAATATACAGTATATGCCACTGTTATAAAGTTACTTTGGTCCGACATGGGATAGACCTTTTGACCAATTACATATGTCAGTCATTGGGTCACTTTGGTCCTGTATGAGATTGACCAATTACCCAATACACAATAAAACATATCACTGTCATAAATTCTGTCAGATTTATCCATAGACGGCAACGTTCTTCCCTATCTCACTCATTCCTCATGTCTACTGTATGTTGCAGGCTCCTGACCTTGGGGATATTGTATCCTCTGAACATTGTATCGCTGCTGGTTGCATGTGGTACTCCAATTGGAATAATATCAGCAAATCTCTGTATCTCGTGAATCACTGCATCCATATAAGGCATCTTGCTCCGATCATCTACCGACGGAAAGCGGCTCGGACCAATCACGTGGTCTATCTCCTCCTGGACTTTTCCTGTAGGAAGGTATGAATACAGACAGATTACAGTGTGTTTCAGGCCCCTCTTTACTAAACAATCTTACAATAAGGCACCTTACTACGCTGGAAGACACCATACAGCTCATTCATGTCAACGGGGTGCTGGAAGGTGTCTTATGGCAGTAGATTGCTTAGTAAATATGTGTCAATGTAATGGATTCACAAAGCTCTTCTAACGAGTATTAGTGAAGATCAGCGTTGAATGCCATTCAGGTTATTTGGCTATAAGATTTCTTCCCACATTGGAAGGTGTTTTACAGTATGTAAGAAAACTGCTTAGTAAACATATGTCTATATAGTTGTGCCTGAAGAGAAATGTAGTGTGGGTAATACTTACTTTCAATGTCTGGGTATTTGAGAAGGATGAGGAAGCTGTATTTCAACGTTGTGCTTGTGGTTTCCGTCCCAGCCATGAACAGGTCCACCACAGTCCCAAATAAGTTATCAAAGTGGAATTCAGTATTTGGGTTGTGTTGCTCCTGTGGATATTTACAGGAGAAACATAATATCTGACACTAAAAATATATATATTTAATCTTTTTTTTAATGTTAAACTTATTGTCACTGTAACCCCTGTAATAACCCATGTAATTGCTTTAACCCCTGTCTAAAACAACTTCAATAGAAAGCCTGTATTGGTATGAGGAATCAGCAGGGAGCTGGTTAATAGCAGCTACAGCACAGATAATTAACCAGTCTTCGCCTGGCTCATCAGACAGGTAGAAAAGCCTCCTGCTTGAACTGCAGAGGAGCTGTTGACAAAAGAGGAACTGTATTGCCAGCAACAGACTAACAGGAACAGTTGACTTGAGCATAGAAGGCCTGTGCTACTGTACCAGCAAAATAATACTAGGAAACAAAAGCACCCTTTTTGACAGCACTCGTTGAATGTGATTGTGTAAAGATGAATGATTTAAAATATAATCTTTTAATTCAACTGATTAAAATAATTGTCAAAACATTAGAAATTAGAAAGATTCTAATCTTTATAGAATCTTTCCAATGAATTAACACTACTCCCTTCCCCCCCCCCCCTCCAAAAAACTGAAAATATAAGTGTCATCACAGGGTATTAATTATAAATTAATTTAAAGTATTAAATGTTTGAATTTTCCCTGCTTTGTTATGGAGTGTTCATAAAATATTCATTCATTTTATAAACAGCAAAAAGTTTTTCAAGTTGTTTTTTTATGTGAACATGTGGGAAACGTGATGCATTTTATTCACTTTTAAAGAAAAAAACTAGATATTTGTTCTTGGATTTTTTTTAAGAAATATGCTATTTTCCCAGCAGTGAATGTGCATAAACGTCTGTTAATGGAAATGTACGCAAAAGGTTTCCCACATCTCTACTTACAATACCCCAAATGATGGCAGTATCGGGAAGAGCTCCCGCAACAAACTTCTCATCTTCATAGTCAGAACGCTCACCAAAGATGATGGAGCAGATTACATTAGAGACAGACAAGCTCAGCAGATTGGTTGGATCAAATGGAGTATCTGAGGACAGACATCAAGTTTTACTCAGTATTACAACAATGCTTAATAAAGACATGAGAGCCTGACCTACCTGTAATAATAAACACGGTGCAGAATTAGCCTTTCTTTGTTCAATTTAACTCACTGTATTCATCTTACTTTAGCACACCTGTACACTTTTCTTTACAAAAAATAGACAGACTTACACATCATAATGTTCAAAAATCAAGAAGCTTGTGGAAGCCTTTTTATTATTGTATATTTACTTTAGACAGGGCTTTTTTTGTGTGACAGTACTGTCCGATATGCCATACTTTCACCTCTGTTTCCACTGCTGCAGGTTTTTGCCCTGCTTGCAGCCTCTGCTTGCTGAGGGGGCGGGGCCATCACTCCAAACAGCAAATCCCTCCCCGCCCCCACCTGTTACCCGGCCCCACGCATGGCTGAGCACAGAGCATCTCCAGACAGACTGGAGAAGTCCTATCCCCTCTCCCCAACCAAGCAACATTCCTATAGGGGAAATGTGTTTGTGTGGATGTCAGGGAGGCGACTGTTATGTTTATTGGGGGAGGGGGGTATTATGTGTATTGTTTGGGGGTTATGTGTATTATGGTTGTGGTTATTATGTGTTTTCGGGAGGGGTTATTATATGTATTGCAGGGATGTGTATTGGGGGTGTTATGTGTATCAGGGGTTATTATCTGTATTTGGGATTTATACTGTACGTATGTGGGGGAGTTATTGTATATGAGGGGTTATTATGTGTATGTTTATATGCACCACTCCATAAAAGACATTATGCCATTACAAAAAGTGCAGAGAAGAGCAACCAAATTAATAAAGAAGATGGACAATCTGATTTATGAGGAGAAGCTAGCTAAATTAGATGTTTACATTATTATAAAATAGGCATGTAAGAGGGATATGATAACTATATACCAATATATTTGAGGTCAATAGAAGGAGCTTTCAAAAGAATTATTCATCCAAAGGGCAGTATAAACGACACAGCTTCATATCATAAGGTTGCAGGGAAGGAGATTTCACCAGCAACAAAGGAAAAGGTTCTTTACAATAAGGGCAGTTAAAATGTGGAATTCATTACCCATGGAGACTGTGATGGCAGATACAATAGATAGCTTCAATAAAGGTTGAACATGTTTTTAGAAAGGAACATGATACAGGGACATACCAAGTAAAAATGGGAAGAATGTTAATCCAGGGAGAAATCTGATTGCCATTATTTGGAGGCATTGGATGATATCTCACTGGGGTATTTAGTTTGCCTTCCTCTGGATCAATATACTCTACATACAAATATAGAGTAAAGTATCTGTCCTCTAAATTTAGCATAATAGAACTTGATGGACATGTCTTTTTTTCAACCTCATCTACTATGTAACTGTGTATTGTTGGGGGGGGGGAGGCTTCGTGTGTATTGAGGAAGGAGGGGTTATTGAGTTTGGGGGGAAGAGGGGGTGAGATAGAGATGTGGCGGTGAGAGAGAGTGATTGGGAGAGATTGGGGTGAGAGAGGAAGTTGTGGTTTGGGAGAGAGCCAGAGAGAGGTTGGGGTTTGGGAGAGAGACAGAGAGAGATTGGAGTTTGGGAGAGAAGTGCGAAAGAGAGAGATTCAAGATAGAGGTGGGAGTGAGAGAGAGGGAGGAAGGAGGGATAGCATGTGAAGCTGTCTGTGGCCTGAGTACCAGCACCTCTTTTTATAATTTATAAATTATACCATATCATACAGGAATCAAACCCAGGACCTTTCATATGCTAGTACCAATTCTCTACCTGCAAGCTCAAGGGTTTGTGTGATGTAACAGACTCTAAAAATAAACTTAACATATAGTACACAATGCAGTCCAGGTAGGGAATTGGTATTAGCATATGAAAGGTCCTCGGTTCGATTCCTGCATGTGTATTATATAATAAATGTGTTTTGTGCAATAATAAAGCAAAGCCAAAGTCTCTGGACATGCAGGGATGAGAAACCCTTTGTGATTCCCGCATTTCCAGAGAAAAAGGCTGGTGCTGGGTTCGGAGGGGGAGGAGAGATGCAGGGACAAAGAAGATAGTCTCATGGGTTGGAGATCGACCGGGGGGCCATCCGCCTGAAAAGCGGAGCAAATAGCTACCTCCCCAGCCAGAGCGGCGCCAGCCCAGCAGGAGATATCCTGTCGGCCGGTGGAAGCCGTTGTCGAGTTTTCATCATTTAGCTATTAGACAGTGAGTGCTGGTACTTACGTAGATTTGTTAGTACTATACAGGGGAATAAGGGTCCCCTTTTGTTCCGTGCACCCTGCAATTGCATATATTTAACACCATCAGAGTGCTGTCTATCGTCCCCTTTTACACAAATATAATTATCTACCCCATACCTTACACCTGCTGCACAGACTACATTTTCTGAATGTCTCTCGGCTATATCATCCTGGATGGCCCTCCGCCGACTCAAACTTCCTTTCAAACCTGGCCCTACTACCTCCTTCAATATTACTGTTGGAAGTACTATCTTTCGCTCAGTGACTCAAGCACGCTGCCTAGGGGGTCACACTCGACTCCTCTCTTACATTCTCTTCTCACATTCAAAAGGTAGCAAAAATTTTTAATTTTTTTCTCCGAAATATTAACAAGTACGCCCTTTTCTCTGTTGCTCAACTGCAAAAACTGACACAGACATTCATTCTCTCCCGTCTCGATTACTGTAACCTCCTGCTGTCCGGCCTTCTTGCCTCTCACCTGTCTCCCCTACAATCTATCCTAAATGCTGCTGCCAGAATCACTCTACTATTTCTGAAATCTGTCTCAGCGTCTCCCCTCCTGAAATCCCTCTCCTGGCATCCTATCAAATCCCGTATCACACACTCAATTCTCCTACTCACTTTTAAAGCTTTACACTCTTGTGCTCCTCCTTACATCTCAGCCCTAATTACTCGCTATACACCATCCCGACTCTTTTGTTCTGCTCAAGGATGTGTCTACCCCTTTTGTATCTGAAGCCCTCTCCTCTCCTACCTTAAACCTTTCTCACTGACTGTCCCACACCTCTGGAATGCCCTTCCCTCAATACCCGACTAGCACCCTCTCTATTCACATTTAAGACCCACCTCAAAACACAACTGCTTATATGTTATTTATATTATTTGTTATTTATATGATTTTCACGTATATACTTCTGTGAAGCGCTATGTACATTAATGGCGCTATATAAATAAAGACATTCATATTTACTTCCTGTTTTATAAACAAAATGTCTTCCCTAGACATTATATCTCATGCATATTATATATATTCTAAGCTATATATTATACTATTTTTATAGTTAATGCATATATATGCTTTGCAAAGCATTGAAAGCATATGCTGCAATAACTGCTAGCAGGCAGAAAACTCACCATAGTCTTTAAAAACTAGATCAGATAAGTCATTGTTCCCCCTGGCACTGAATGAATCGCTGTGATCTACGAATGCCTCTTTCACAACTTCATAACCAGCCAGTACCACCATAGGGCTGTCTGATAAATAGATAGTGAACACAGGTCCATACAATTTGCTGAACTGTGGGAACACATACAGTATACAATGAGCAGATAGATAGATCGTTACATTGTAATACCCTTTGAGCAAGGAACTTCTGGACTATCATTTTATTGTGCGTAAATTGGTGTTGTTCTTCTTGTTATTGTCTTCCACCCCATTGTACTACAGTGCTGAACATAGTGCAGTATAATAATAATAACAATAATAATACTAATAATAATAATAAATAACTGAATTAATTTAATATTCATAAATAAAATAATGTTTATTCATATTATTAAGAATACATAATAATAGCATTTTTTTAAATTAAGCTGACAGGGGTACACCATTGTATATTGAATTTTCAAGTACTGAGTCTCTGTCCTGTAGCTTTCAATCTCTTGTTTCTCTACCAGTGTACTGTATGCAGCCCTGTTCACATGATTTTTCAGGCACAGGTAAATGCCCTTTAGAGCTTACATTCTAATTTATGTGGTGTCTGAGACAAAGAGGATAAAGGGATCTGCACAAGGTGACAAGGAGTTCACACCAGAGCACTAAACAGGGTCAGCCTCTTCAATGTGATCTTACCATTAAGCTAATGCTGCAAACCCATTTTACAACAGGTTCGCCTCTGGGTAACCAGTCATGTAAGGCTTTACCCTTATTGGCAGGGCCATCTTAACAACATTAGGGGCCCTCGGGCAAAGCAGTGCACGGGGCCCTGCCTACACTGTCGCTCCCACGCGCACACTAGCAGCAGCAGGCACCGAGAGTGCTGCACTGCTAGGCTGCGAGCGGTTGTGACGCGAGCCGGGGTGCCAGGTGGGGGGAGAATGAGCGGAGCCGTGGTGCCTGGCGAGGGGAGAGTGAGCCGGGGTGCTGGGCGAGGGGAGAGTGAGCCGGGGTGCCGGGCGGCGGGAGAGTGAGCAGAGCCGTGGTGCCGGGCGGGGGGGGAGAGCGAGCCGGGGTACCGAGCGGGGGGAGAGCGAGCAGAGCCAGGGTGCCGGGAGAGCGAGCAGAGCTGGGGTGCCGGGCGGGGGGAGAGCATTGGTGGGCACGCATGGGCCAAGCGTGTGGGGCCCCCCTATGCTGTGGGGCCCCCAGGCAACTGCCCAGCGTGCCCATACGTTAAGACGGCCGTGCGTACTGGCCTGATCTAGTGAGGGAAAATCAGTTTATTTCCCTGTGTCTCCGACACCACATAGATTATTTTGTAAACTCTAGATGGCAGGAACATGTGCCTGAAAAATCCAATGGATAATGCTGCACACATTAGACTTGTATAGAATGAAGGGAACTCTATGGCATAGAAAATACTAAGTTAAGGTTTCAGACTTTGTATTGTCCATGACTTTGTAGCAAGTAGACATTCTGAGTGGGCTACATGATTCTCTCTCTGCCTGCCATGAATGTTTAATTTTGAGGTTACTCACCTTCACCAAGGACGTTGGCATTTCCTTAGTGCTCATCTGCAGAATGTTGCCCAACAGGGGAAGGGGGGGTGGGCCTGGGGGCATGTTTTTTCTTTTTAGTTTGCCCCTCCATGTGAAGAAGTAAACCACGCATGTGACACATGTAGCCAGAAGAAGCGCCCCAGATACTCCCAGCTCCATCGATAGAGAAGCACGATTGCTGGAAGTGTAAAATGTTTATACCGTGGAAGTGCCTGTGGCAGCTGAGATTAGCTTGGATCAATGACTGTTCAGTGAGAACAAATGGGATATGTTTGTTATTTAAACCTGTGACTTCCTTAATGCACAGTTCAATGTACAGGATTTACAAGGGGTCACGAGGGAAGCAGAATCTACATTATAATACAGTAGCATTCCCTATAAGGACATGCATGAGCACTGGGCAAAGTGCACACATACCGTTTTCTGCATCAACTAAAAATATTTTGTCTTGATGCATACACCCCGTAACGCTTGTATGAATTAAGGTAGACATGTTAAATTAAAGGTGCAATCCTGCCAACAATGAAAATGTATTGTTTTATATAATGGGAAGTCAATGGCAGTTAACATGGGATCAAGCTCCGATATTCCTTATTTGAGCTTAATTAATCTAGACCTTCTTATGACTTGCGCTGAGCTGTCTCTGCGGTGGACATTCCTCTGACATCCTTGCCTGGCCTCTCCACTGCCTAAAAGAAGTGTCAGATCCCAACATACTGGGCTTTACAATTTGTTTACTGTCTTAGTGACATTGGCTGTGTTGCTGCAATCACCTCTACTGCAATGCTGAGGTACTTACTGGTTCTGCTCTCAGTTTATACTAAACCCTTATTCTGATTCCAATTTCCCTGACAATTCTCTCTGCCTGCTTGTTGCCCTGACTCCTTGCCAACCTTGACCCTCGCTTGCCTGACCACTCTACTTGCCTGCGCCTTACCTTGACCCCAGCCTGCCTGACTACTCTTCGGATCCAGATTCCTGGTTCCAACTCACATTCTGACCCAAGATACTAAACCATCATCCCTGTGGATTTCCCCATGGTGCCTGATAGACCTAAGTTACTTTGTACTATACAATATAGTTTATCAACCCATTCCAAATCTTTAGATCCCAATTTTAATTATGAAATGAATACCCATTATCAGATGTTAGTGAATTTAAGCCCTGCCGTCACTTGTCTATACAATTCACATCTTGTTCTATCAATAAATTAACAGTGCTACACTAGATTACATCAGACAACTGATATGGCAGATACTGTATGCACAATAAACAAATGCAAATAGGATGTGTTCAAAGTTATAACCTGTGATTACCAGTTATATTTAGTGTAGTGTACAAGGTTTATAATCGGGTCATGGGGAGGGCAGAATGAGATGAGAGAGAGCTACAGTATATAACCCCATATTTCAGCAAAACCCATATACAGTAAATACTCTACCATTACAAGTTTCACCTGGGTGCCAATGGAATTGAAAGAGTCAATGTGACCTTTGGGAGCGTTAATCTTATCATGATCCTGTGAATCCCAGACTCAGTATGGTTTTTCTCCCTCCAGCAGACAAGAGAGGTACATGAGAATTGTGCCAGGTAGTATTAGGACCTGCAGATTGGGCATGCCGTGAAGTGGCTGCAGGCTTATAACTTTTTGACCAAAGGGCTTAACTAAATGACCCTTACTCATGAGCAGATTAGCACTGAAGTATTGTACTATATGTTGTGTCATTTTGTATGTTGCGCTGGGCCTTTCTGTTTTTGTTTCCATATAAAGTAAGTACTCTACCATTACAAGTTTCCCCTGGGTGACACTTGAATTGAAAGAGTCAATGAGACCTTTGGCAGAGTTAATCTTTCTGGGCCACATTCGGTGCAGTAACGGAACTGTTCATGGCCACGAGAATAGTAAGTCTGGCTACATCTGTAGATGTTCTTCATTTACACACTAATATTACCTACAGTATGGAAGGTAGCATGAAGGCCCCACTCTTTATAAAGCACCCGTTATCATTTAAGAAGTATCCTGGGTCAAATTTCTCTGGGTCTTTAATTTGTTCGGGGTATTTCAGGGCTGAGCTAAGCAGTAGGAGCAAAGGGTATTGCCCCAACATGATACGAGTCAGTATCTTAAGCAAAAAAGAGCTAAGGAACTATATGACGCACAGATAGCGACAGCACCTAATATTGAAGCAAGTTTGTCCAATAATAAATATCATGTGCTGTCAGAAATTGAATCGGAAAGCGAACCCGATAGTGCGTCATATACTCCTTTACCAACTCCGGGGGCCAAAACTACCTTTTCTTTTTTAGAGTGGAGGAAGGAAAGGGAGCACATCTTTCCCCAGGTAGAAATAAAGAAAACCAATCTAGAAATACAGCCACCCATGAATTACAAAAAAAGAAAAAATGCACCAGAGGGCGAAGAGGAGGTACTAATAGAAATAGGTTAATTAAAAGCCAAACATACCAGAACATCTTTAACCTCAGTAGACACATCCTGACCCCAGTAGAAAAACGCGTGCTAGGAAAAGGACTCACATTTGCTCCAATATGTGGTCCTAATAGTTTTAATATCCACATTGATGTTCATAAGTTTGCACGGAAACTAGCTTTAAAAAAATATTTTATAAAAGATGCAGTCACTAGTCAATTAGATCAAGAACTACAGAAACCACACAGTAAATTTAAGGCTAAGTCCACTTTTTATCCTAGATTTGCCCAAGGGCATTTGGTTAACTCCTTTGTGGAGATAGTAACCAAGGAACTAGATGAGTCAAGTAGGACATATAAGATTCGAAGGGATAATTTTAACTCCAATGAAAAATTGGCCCTACAACAACTGGAGGATAATAAGGGGATAGTTATAAAGTCTGCTGACAAAGGGGGGGGGGTATAGTGGTCATGGATACTGAGTACTACCTCCAGGAGTCCATGCGACTACTGGGTGACGTGAACACATACCTCCCCCTTTTGAATAATCCCCTTAGAAAATTTGAAACCCAGTTGACAACTTTGCTACATAATGGTCTCAAAGAAGGGGCATTAATACAGCAAGAATTAGAGTTTTTGGATGTTAAATGTGCACGCACTCCCATTTTTTACTTTATCCCAAAAATACACAAGAGCACTACACAACCCCCTGGCAGACCGATCATATCAGGTATTGGATCATTAACTTCAAATTTGTCTTCATTTATAGATCACCACCTTCAACCATTGGTACAACAGGTCCGGTCCTACCTGCGTGATACAACACATGTCCTTCAGATACTTAGAGATCTGCAGTGGAAGCCTGAATACATGTGGGTGACAGCGGACGTCACCTCATTGTATACTACCATCAATCACGACAAAGGATGTCAGGCAGTATCACGCAGGTTAGAACTAGACGATAATACATCACCAGCACTAAAAAAAAATTTAGTAGATAGTATACATTTTATTTTGACACACAATTACTTTCAATTTGATTCACAATTTTATTTACAGACCTGTGGAACGGCGATGGGCACAAGGTTTGCCCCAAGTTATGCGAACTTATTTATGGACAGTTGGGAGACAGACTACATCTGGAACAACTGTCCATTTGGGGCACACCTTGTGCTCTGGCGCCGTTTCATAGATGATATCATTTTTGTATGGTCAGGGAGCAAGGAACAATTGGAGTTGTTTTTTGAATTTCTTAATTCTAACGACAGGGATCTAAAGTTTACTTTTAATTACAATAAGGAGTATATAGAATTCTTGGATTTAAGCATATACATCCTAGATAATCAAATAAAAACCAAAACATATTTCAAGCCAGTGCAGGCCAATAACTATCTTAGGGCTGACAGCCAACACAATCCGAGTTGGATCCGTAATATCCCCAGGGGTCAACTCACCCGCCTGAAGCGCAACTGCTCCGATTCTGGGGTGTATGCACTCCAGGCGTCTGATCTCAAAGACAAATTTAGAGATAGAGGATATCCGGATAAACTGCTAGAAGAAGCGTCTGTACAAGTAGATAAAATTGAACGTAATACACTATTAGAGTACAAAAATAAGAAACCATTGGAATCCACCAATGAAGTGGCCTTCGTCACTCAGTATAATGAGATGGCACCAAAAATTAGATCTATTTTCAATAAACATTGGCCGCTACTCCTTTGTGACGATGTATTATCCAAATGCCTCCCAGAGAAACCTAAAATTATTTTTACCAAAGCAGCAAATTTAAAAACCCGTTTAGCTCCAAGTTGCCCTCTTGACAACAATAAAATAATGAGAGCTAATAAAAATAAGGGCTTTTATACATGTGCGAGCTGTACAGCCTGTACTTTTAGCAACAGCATGAAAACATTTAAGTCTAATGTAACAGATAAAATTTACAATATAAAAACATCTATGAACTGCCACTCCACATTTGTGATTTATTTATTACAGTGCCCGTGTGGCCTACAATATGTGGGCAGGACTGGCAGGTGCTATCAACGAAGAGTTTATGAGCACATCTATAATATTAGACGAGGATTAGCCACACACAGTGTTTCGCACCATTTCAGTCTGCACCATAATAAAAATCCTGCTGGACTGAAATGTCAGGCAATAGAAAACGCACAAGTGCATTGGAGAGGGGGAGATCAGCTACAACAGATCAGTAGGCGTGAAGCCTACTGGATCTATGAGCTGAAAACCCTGTCCCCAAATGGACTAAATATAGACTTTGATCTAGGTGTCTTTCTTAAATAACAATTTTAAATATAATATGAAGGTTTTTTAATCTATAAGTATTTATTTAAAGTTTTCATTAACCTTGGAATTCGAGAGATTAATTCATTAATAAGTGTTTCAATCAATTGAATTTTTAAATGTCATTTTAATTTTATATTTGTATAAGACACCTTTCACTGCATCTTGGATTTTAAATATATATATTTTCCGGTGCAGGCTTTTGAACATATATGTGGGATAGTAGACTATCTGGAGTCATCTATATTAAATATATACTCTATAAATCAGGACAACATGATTGATTAGTTTTTGTTTATAAGATTTTTGTTAAATGTTGTGTATGTTGTTTGTGTATGTTAGGCTGCCATAGTTTAGCACAACCATGACTGACAGGTTAATTAGCCAATCACTACTGCAGACAAAGAATGTGTAAAGACATTTTATTTCCACCAATTGGACTGCACTTGCCATTACAAAAGGCAACCATGGACTGTGCTAATCATCCCCTGAAGAAGTGCGCATGCGCACGAAACGCGTTGGGTGTTTTAGAGATTGTTCACAAGAGACTATCCAAGGAGCAGGTCACAGCACCCAGTTACAGCTCGAGCGAACGACGTGCGGTACAGGAGGAAGCGGCGGCGAGTAGCTCCACCTAGCGAGTGACGTCACGGCTGACGGGAATCTCGCGAGGTTTGGCCTGCAGGGACGCTGAGACCAGGAACAACTGGAGGAAGCGCCGGCGGCCATTACACCAGCACCACGCGCCTAAGCTGACTAAAGAACTGCACAGTATACATAGTATACACACCGCTTGTACCCCTCTGGCTTGCTGTAAGTAGGATTCCAGTTTTACCACACTGGATCCTTGACCCGCTCCCAAGCTCTCTTGTTTTTAGTATTGTTTAAATAAATCTCTGTATTATTGTCAGCCTTTCTGTCAGTGTTGTTTGTCATGTATGTCATGTCTGTATGAGTTATAGTTTGCAGTGTCACGCTATGATCTTTCTTTTTATCTCCCTTTTTATCTCCCTCGCATGAAACCACGTGTGCTGTTGCGGAGTCTGCAGTCCTTCTGCCGGATCAGTATTTTTGGACATTGCAGCACATCTCTGGACTCATTCAGTTTGGACATTGAGGCGCCGGTCTGTATTGTTATCTCTGTGTATTTTCACTAACTGTGTTTGGGTTAGTTTTTTCCTGGCAGCCGTTCTTTAATAATTTATTAATTTTTCATACTGTATTGTATATATATATTGTTTAGCGCTATTCACACCACCCCTTTTTTTCTCAGGAGCAACATGGTGACCTAACATAAAACATGGCAGAATGATTGAGTTTGGACCTAATGACATGGGCAGACCAAGACATTAGCAAAGTAAACCTATGGGTAGCAAGCAGAGCTTTGTATCCACTTAACAGGTCTCTGCTAATGAAAAAGTTAATACATTTCCCCTGCCCTGTTCCTGTGGTATTTTCTGCCTGTATATGCCAGATGTTAGTGCTGTGTGTATGTCTATTTGTGTGTATGTACAGTATGGCTATGCCAATGCTACTGTACTGTATGTTTGGTTGTACCTGTGTGAGCATTCGTCTCCTGTGTATGTGCAGACAGAGGTGGTTAAAGTTTGAGGCACCATCTGTCACATCAGGGGGTTGCCTCATGACCGGAGGTCACAATCTATGCCCAGACCTTAGGTATCTGCTACCACCAGAGCCCTTGAGAGAAGGCTGCTCAACCCTATACTTGCTCCTGGGGCTACCTGAGACACCGGTCACACTTGCTAGACTTAGGAGTAAATAAACATAGGTTTTATTACTGGGATTGGATACAGATTGGATACAAACTTCCAACATTCAGGGTAGATACAGAGAAGGGTAAAAATACTCACCCTGTTCCAGTAGGTCTGGCTTGCTTATATTAGCCTGAGTTCCCATTCACAAAATGGGAACCCCTGGTGTTTCTAATCCCAGGCAGGATCAGAGTCCAATTTGGCTCTAATGACAATGCTCAAGTTTGAAAGGCAAGTCTCATCAGCAGGTGGTCAAGCTCTCCCTGGTTCCTCAACAATGGGCATAATCCAATCACAGTGTACAGTATACAAAACCCATGTTTAATTATCTAAATCTACATTCGCACTTGTATTTAATAGAGAATTCTCTGACCTATACATTTAAAAAGTTGGTTATATATAGCAGGGGAGCTTAACCCTTAGGACAGGTCACAATCCTTTATGTTTTCTGTACTTGGCATTTTTAGCCAAAAGAGATTGCAAACGTTCCCATTTCTCTATCCCATTATTTATACTTTTATGTATCAAAAACTTGGCTATATTGTACTAAAAAAAGCCATCAATAGCATCACTTAGTATATGCAGACAGCAAAATGGGTAGACTGGGTGGGCAAAGTAGTTATTTTCTCCTGTCAATCTACAGTATGCCTTATCCAACAACTCAGAAAGATAATTGTCATCCCTTATTAGTGTAATGTTGTTTCCCCCACCCTACGGGAGATTCGGCCATTACAGGTAGTGTGGTGCAGGTAGTGTGTTGGTAACAGGAGGGCTGAGCTGTTTGCCGATGGTTGTGGGGACTCAGAATGAGGTTTCTGGTGTACATTACCCATGTGGTTCTCTATCAGTGCAGCACCTCCATCTGCCGCAGGCGCCAGATGAATTAGGCGATCTCCTTTGGTAGAAATGGTTACCTCTCCCACTAGTAAGATCACACACCAGGCCGGAGGTATATTGAGCACAGTAACACGGCAGTTGCCTGCCAAATGCAGTGTCTGGATCGGCTACTTAGCTGAAGGATGGTCCCTGGACCTACACTACACGCCAAGGGCATCCGCAGCAGTCCTAGCTCTTCCCTACCCCTCTATCATAGGCAGAGGAACGGTACACACTCACCCTCCCCGAAGGGGAAGAGAACCAGAAAAGGCCCAATGCAGCCTCTCTACTGTGTGCTCTGCCTCTCTCAAGTAGGGAGAGGCACTGACCAATTTAGGAAGTATCTCCCTTAAGTACAGCAAGGAGGAGGGCACCAGGCCTGATTCAGGATTGGATATTCTAAGGCCTGATTAACGCCTCCCCTTTCACTCAAGTGCAATGCAGGGAGTGGGAAAAAGTCTTGGTCCGGGGGGAGAAGGGAGCGATTGAACCAGGAAACACACCGAGAATAAAAAAATATAAAAACAATAATAGTGCAGTATGTCAATACAATCAGGGGTAAGTAATAGTATCTTGGCTCTGCAGAATTTCCTACTTACAACACGGGGACCATGTCACTGTAGTGTACTCGGATCCCAACCGGGTGGAGTGTACATGGAAAATATAAACGGACTAATGGTACAGATCGCAGGAACAATTTAATCACACAAGGAAAAAGGTAAGTAATGTACTCACAATAAGTACATATTACATGTACGTGTAAAGGTATCGTGAGGCAGTAGAGTGCTGGTTCTAGATGGTACAGTCTCTTCCGTCTTCCCTCTAACTCCAACTCACCGCCGATGGACTGGCGTCTGAGAGGGAGGGAATAAAAAACAGGCATTCGTGGAAGTAAATACAAAGCACTTTAAAGTAGTGGACAGGTAAAAAAATTAAAAAATTAAAAAATCCGCAATTAAAAATGGCAAGGAGAGCAGACAAGTTACTGGATAATTATATATAATTAAAAAAATATAAAACATTTAAAACAATGAATATAATACAAACATTAAAAATTTGATTTGTCAATGAGGTAGAACTTAATATAAAAAATGCCAGAGATGGTGGTGGGTAGAAAAAATGTGAAAACATTGTAGAAGAGCAGCAGAGATATAGCAGGAGATCAAACATATTGGATTACATGACTAAGTAGTCAGAAACGGTGTTATTTTTATTCCCTCCCTCTCTCCTCTCATTGCGTCATCTTTATTCATTATTGAGTTATATAAATTTGTTTTTAACTTTGGTTTATGTGTTTTTAAAAAGTTTTCTTGAATAAATTATTTTGTATTAGATGTATTTGGACCGCAGAGTTTTTGTGCCTTTTTTGGCTAGCCTGCGTGGTAATTAATTAATTATGTCATTGTCCAGTTTCAATCAGAGGTGATTACACTTTTATCACTCATGCTATAAATAAGGACCTTCCCATATGGGTAATTAATTTTCTCCTGAGGAAGCTGTTCTCACAGCGAAACGCGTAGAGCCTGTGCAGTTTGCTGCAGCTGCCCATCAAGTGAAGACGCCTGAAGCTGCTGCCGTTCCGTCGCTGTCTATCCCCTCTGCCTCTAGCCGGACGTCGTCACCGGTGTACCGGAAGTGACGTCAGACGCCAGTCCATCGGCGGTGAGTTGGAGTTAGAGGGAAGACGGAAGAGACTGTACCATCTAGAACCAGCACTCTACTGCCTCACGATACCTTTACACGTACATGTAATATGTACTTATTGTGAGTACATTACTTACCTTTTTCCTTGTGTGATTAAATTGTTCCTGCGATCTGTACCATTAGTCCGTTTATATTTTTCATGCACACTCCACCCGGTTGGGATCCGAGTACACTACAGTGACATGGTCCCCGTTTGAAAGTCTCCTGATCCTGATTCCTTCCCTTCTATTGGAAATAGAACCTCATCTATACTATACTGACTGAGTCAGAACACTGCTTACTTATATCTTACGTGTTGTAAGTAGGAAATTCTGCAGAGCCAAGATACTATTACTTACCCCTGATTGTATTGACATATTGCACTATTATTGTTTTTATATTTTTTTATTCTCGGTGTGTTTCCTGGTTCAATCGCTCCCTTCTCCCCCCGGACCAAGACTGTTTTTACAGGGAATCTTTGCATATTCCCTTGAAGGTTGAGAAGTATTGCATTTTGAGTTACACACCTGTTATTTTTTCATCACATTTCTTCTATTGAGATTCTTAGCGCCTATTCAAATCACTTGGGTTCATTCTGTTTTCTGTAATTGATTTGGGGAGTGGGAAAAACCCATGATTACTACTTGCAGGTCTGCTCTTACCAGGGCTTACTGCCAGGAGGAAGACAAACAAGGACCCATAGATAGCATGGCTACATTAGTGTCAGTGAAATATACAGAGAGTAGTTATATGGGGCAATAGGTAGAGACACTTGGCTACAAAAATGTTTTTTTCTAGTGCGAAATTTGCATTAGTGCTAATTGAGATCTATAAACTCATCAAGAAGAAGAGTAAATTATCTAAATATCTCTCACTGCAAGTAGTCTAGTTAGCTGGAATGAGAAAGTGGAGGGTGGGGGGGGAGGGAGATTCCCTGTGCCGGTGCTCAGGATAATTGATAGGGACAAGAAACTTTAATAAAGTTTGGATGTAAGAAATAGTGAAGATCCAATAATGTAATGATGTAGATGTTCCAGGAAATATATAACTGCTAACCAATGATAGTACTATGATAGCCTGCATGCATGTGAAGTAAAAAACAAACAAAAGAGGAGATGGAGCGCAGAGAAAGAAAATGCCAAGGTAAGATATGGGTCAATTTATTTGAACAACAATGCACAGTATTACTTACAATTAGTTTAAAACAGCATACAAGTAGAAGTTCCCACAGAGGTCTGTATATACATCTGTTTGGCACCCCCTGTCCTGACTGTAACACACTGCTTCCAAGTCTCACAGGGTCCCTGACCCGGAACCGGAAGGGTTACCAACCAAGGGTGATAGGCGGGCTCTCGAGCTCAGGCAAAGGCTAAGGGGGATATCAGCACTGCTGAATTAGGGAAAATTCTACCGTACTAAAAATGCACTCCTACCCAGGAGTGCAACATAAAGGTATTAAGCAACCCTCAACGCGTTTCACGCAGTATAGCGCTTCGTCAGGAGGTCTTTTTTTAACGCGTTTCACGCAGTATAGCGCTTCGTCAGGAGGTAATTAGGCACTACAGGAGGTGGTCCTATATAGGTCACCACCTAGTTGCCCAACACAAAAACCATGTGTAAAACATAATACAATTACTTCCCAAAGGTGAATGTGACTAACAATGAACACACATATACATAAAAGGACATAAAAACATAAAAACATATTCCATATACATAATAATACAATATTAGCTAAAATTATCTCTAATAATAATACATATCCATCTACACTTTTAACAATGATTGAATTAATGGTTAATACTTAAATTATGATTTAAATAGATAGCTGCCCATTTTTTATCGCTAATATACAATTTACATACTATTATAATTGAACCTTAAAAAACATATAATTCCTAATCCTTAGAGTCATTATTAGATTAAAATAAAATGACCGCAATATAATATCCCTATTTAAAATTATCTATACCTAAAATTCCCTAAAAAATTAATGTTAAAATCAATATACATCAAAGATAAACCGGAACATCTATATTTCATTTTTTATATGTTTATTTAAGGAAAGGATTTAATTCTATCATCTCGTTAAGGCCACCTGGGATTTTGCTTTTCAAAGTATAAATCCAATATTGTTCTCTTTGAAGTAATTTTAGTTCCCTATTGCCTTTCCTAATATTTCTTTTTATAACCTCCAACCCTCTAAAATGTAAACCCTTTGTGTCTCCATTGTGCTGCTCTAAAAAATGCATAGCCAAATTGTGTACCTTTCTCCCTATTTCGATATTTCTTTTTGCATTTTTTATACCATTAATATGTTCTCCAATCCGTACTTTTAGTGGGCGAATGGTTTTACCTATATAGTATTTTTTACACGGACAATCAATTATATAAACCAAATGGCTTGTTTGACATGTAATAAACTGATTTATTTTGTATTCTAGTCCTGTCTGGTAATCTTTAAAAACTTTCTCTTGGGACATGTATTGACACATCACACAATTGCCACATTTGTAGTTACCTATCGGTTTACTTAAAAAACTTTCTTTTACAACAGATTTATTCTTTAATTCTTTTAAAAGGCTTGGTGCTAAAATACTTTTGAGGTTTTTGGCCCTCCTAAAAACTACTTTTAGTTTGTCGGCTAATTTATTATTAAAAACAGGGTCCATTAATAGAATATTCCAATGTTTATTAATTAATGTCCTTAGCTTAGATTCTTGTTTAATAAAATCAGTTATAAAAAATGGTGTGGAATTTTCTTGGACTTCTGGTATCTTTTTTTTGGGGATCAATAAATTAGATCTTGGTCTGGTTCTACTTTTCATTAAAGAGTTTTGTATAATCTCTTTATTGTATCCCTTGTCTAAAAACCTCTGTGTTAGAATATTTGTTTGATCATCACAGTCCTTTTGTTCAGAACAATTCCTACGTATCCTTAAAAATTGTCCATAGGGGATATTGTTAAGCCAATTCACAGAATGATTGCTCGTATAATCTAAATAGGAATTAGCGTCCACCTTTTTAAAAAATGTTTTTGTAGTTATTTTATTATCTATTACCTTTAAATGTAAATCTAAAAAGTTGATTTCTGTTGTGTTGGTGTCCCCACTCAGGATTATGTTACGATCATTATTATTGAGGTATATAATGAATTCCTCTAGGGCTACTTTCGATCCAGACCAAATCAGTAGAATATCATCTATGTATCTACCGTAATAAACCCAATGTTCACGATATGTATTGTTGGACCATACATAGTCCTCTTCCCATAGTCCCATAAAAAGTCCTGCATAATTGGGAGCGAATCGTTTGCCCATTGCTGTGCCAGTGGTCTGGATATAAAAGTCACCCTCGAACATAAAATAATTGTGTTGTAAAATGAATAAAATACTGTCTAAAATGAATTCTTGCTGCGTTATTGACAATGTATTTTGCTTATATAAAAAATGGGCAGCCGCATTAATCCCCAAACTGTGTTGAATACATGTGTACAGGGAGCTGACATCTAATGTGGCCCAAATAAAATGGTTTTCCCAAACAATTTCATCCAAGGAGTTAAGCACATGGGTACTATCTTTAATATATGATGGGAGAGCCGCAGTCAAAGGGGCTAGGAAAGTATCTACATACTTTGACAAATTCGCCGTAAGTGAATCTATACCGGATATAATTGGTCTCCCCGGAGGATTATTCAAAGTTTTGTGAATTTTGGGGATATGGTACATAATCGGTACTCGTGGATGTGAGGTAAATATAAATTTGAATTCCTGTGCATTTAGGATGCCTTGTTGTCTGGCATCCATTAAAAAACTCTCTAATAGTATCAGAAATTTTTGTGTTGGATCCGACCTCAATTTACCATATGAAATAACATCCCCAAGTAATCTATTTGCTTCACCTATATAGTCCTCACGATTCTGTAGTACTATTCCCCCTCCCTTGTCTGCTTGTCGTATTATAAGTTCCCCGTTTGTGTTTAAACTTTTAATCGCTTCTCTCTCTATGTGTGTAAGGTTATCATGGACCATATGATACCTGTTGTTGTTACATAAATTGCGGATGTCTTGTTCCACTAATTTACTAAACAGTTCTATATATGGTCCTTTTGACTCATAAGGGTAAAAAATGGATTTTGGCTTCAGGCCTGTGTGTACAGAATTTTTGCCATTTTCTGGAACTGATGCATGTGAAGTAACAAGACGGGAATGGGAGAGAGGGTCCGGGAGAAGGAGGAGCCTGCTGCTGGAGCCCCTGTGGTGAGCCCGCGCTCACAGTACAACCACTCCCGTCACTTACTGATCCCCAGATGTATCCTGCTGTTCTAATGAGGCATTGAATCAATGAAAGGACAAGATAATAAAACGACTCACATTAGTCCGTGATCTCTGTCCTGTAGCAAAGTAAGGCAGCGTTGCAGTTCCTGGCCAGCGCGTGCTCCAGCAAATTAAGATATCCAAAGTAGTGGACTCTAGTTAGCTGGAATATTGCAGCAAGTGGGTGCTATTTTTTGCGGTGACAGTACATATGATAAAATAAGTTTTCTCTATGAACTTTGATCCCCTGTCTATGGTTTTCAACCACTGCTAGGCAGCTTTGAAATGGGGTACCCACTTTTCTTTAGCAGTGCTTTTCTCAGTTAGAGAGAACCTGATTTCGGGAATTTAACCTCTAAAAGTCACATCACTGCTGGTTGCATTTGGCATCGGGAGGTCCATCGGACTGATATCAGTGCATCTCTGCACTTTGTGGATCAGTGTCCATGTTACTGTAAAGCATCCTGCTCTGATCCTTCGCTGATGGACATCACTTCTAGCCAATTACACAGTCATTCTCTTTGTGGATCTCTTAAGATAGGTTAGAGAATCAACACACAGACACACAAAGATAACTCATACTTGTATATCACATTTTAAAAGTGTTTTACTAATGGAGAGTTAGTATTATATGTCAGCCCCCAGCACATAGAAAGTCAGATCTGCCATGTGTTTGAATGGAAAAGGTGATTAAGTACCCCCAAAGTAATAAAAGTATGATAAATGTAGTGAAGGCTATCGCCAGTAACAATAACACATGGTTATCCTAAACATTTAATAAAGTCAAGGATTTAATAGGGTCTTATGTTTCACAATAGATAGAAAAATGGGCAGGCTAAGTGGGCCAAGTGGTTCTTATCTGCGGTCCAATCCCTTGTGATGTTCTGGGAATGTCATACAAGCAGCAGATTCCTTTGACATGCATTGGGCCGTGGGGATCTTTATTAGAAGGAAATCCAAAATGTGAAACATTTTGACAAATGAAAACATGAAAAGTTGAATAAGACGTGCAGGGCTGTGTTTCAGAAAGCACAGGAGGATGGGAACTTATTAATTAGACCCAGATGTCCAGAGTAATCCTTCCTTCCACCAGGAAAATTAAACGCAGATAAAGTTGTGTTACCAACGCTGAGCAGATATCACAGACATCGATTAAGCAGTGGATAAAGGTTTCCTGCATCTCCGCTCTTCTTTTATTATCAGGAAGCAGTCAATGAAGTCCCACGACAGTTCACCATTCAGTGTTTCTTGGTGTGTCTATCACTAATTCTTTCAGCTTGGAAAAATGTGCAAATGTTCATGAGTAGGAAAGGGAGTAGGCAGAGGATATTCTGGAATATATTAATAACCTGTGACAACAACCACATGTACAGTATTGTAATAGTTACTGTAGTATGTGTACAACAAGGGACACTGTCACCACAGCGTGACATCTGTCCATTCTGCCACCATATACTTTATCTTATGCTGCAGAATACTGATAATTGCTTTTTGGAAGGCTTGTTTTTTACTATATTAGAGGAGACAGAAATGTTTTTAGCAATGCTACACTTATGTTTGTTTTCTCTTGATAGGTGTATAAAATATAAGAAGACCATTTATTATTTGGGACTTCACCTTCATACGTGTTTTTTATTAAAATAAAAAATAATTACCTAGACCACTTGTTTGCTTTCCCCTACATGTCTTACTTGGAATAAATGATCTTCTGTTATTGGTTTTCAAAAGATTTTGTCAATCAACAAGGAGGTGGTTTGATAGACTCAGGTAAATTATTCCAGAATTGGGTGTTTTGAAAGTGAAGGAACAGTGACCGGATTGTTCATTGAACCTTGGAACCATAAGCAGGTGTCCGGAGGTGTATCTCTGGAGATAACTGCTGTGTACAATATGGTTGAGAAGCTTGCTCAGATAATTGATTAACTTGTCCATAAAGCATTTGGAGATAACACAGGAAAAATATAAGTTGTGTCTGGACTCAAGTGATAGCCATCCTATTCTAAGAATCATATCACAATGGTGGGTATTGCAGTTGCATAATAAGACAACATACAGTAGCACATTGAGTTGTAAAGAAAGTCAAGGTTGGTGAGGTGAATGTGGAGTACTATACAATACACTGTATCCCCCATAGCAGTGGTTCCCAAACTTTTTCGGTTCAAGGCTACCTAAGGCGATCAGGATTTTTTTCAAGGCTCCCTAAGGCGATCAGGATTTTTCCACGGCACCCAAAGTGAAAACAAAGTTGTATATACATACCTAACAGTTGCAGTGCACAGTTGGTGTCTCTCAGACTCGCAGACACTCGCACAGACTCTATTAAGTTTGGAATAGATTAAATGTGTCAGTTTGTCAATATGCAAGCACAGTTAGATGGGAATATAGCCACGTACAACAATATTTAAAGCTTGTAACTGAGGATAGATTAGTGTTAGAGTTAGTACTGATCCAGAGCTGAGTTATGGTTCCCCTACCTGTGGGAACCCTCTGTTTCCTGAGAGCGTGTAGTGTTGACCAGTGGACACAAAATGGTTAGAGGTCAGGCCCATTTCTTAGGCCAATAGAAAGTTGCAACATCATTGGGAGATGGGACATCAGGAGACAATGTTGCAAATTTCTATTCTTGACCCCACTGCCATATTTGCTTCACAATGACCTATAACAATTCACAGGAGGTAGGCTGTGGGGGATGAGACTGGCAGGCTAATCCCCACAGAACATTCACCCCCCCTCCCGGCCCCTGGTTCCCACGGCTGCTGCCCGGAGCAGGTGGCTGGCGTGGGGGAGCTGAGTTGGCGTTCATGGGGGGAGCTGCGTTGACAGGTGCGGAGGCAGCTGGGTTGGCGGACGTGGGCTCGCCACGGTGCTACCCCTCCATCCCACATTGGGAGCGGGGGGAAGCGGGCCCACAGGCAGCGGGCCGGACACCTTGCTTCCCTGCGCATGCGCACCGAGACCTCTGCTCTTCGCATCCGCACGGGGATCGCCGGCATTTTATTTTTTCTGCCAATTTTTTTTAATGAAACGGGCACGGCCACGCAGGGGGCCCATGGCCAGGTCCCCTGACTCACCGGGCCCAGGACGCCAACACCGGCTGTTAGCGGCCCTGCCCATTATGCACCGAGCCATCAGAAACACAACAAAACTCCATTCTCATTACACCTACCGATCTCAGTTCCATAGATTCAGTCAGTTAGTGTAGCAGTGTAACTACATTTTTTTGGGCCCCCTGAAATTTTTTTGAAAGGGCCATCTAAAGAAAAAACAAAATAAATGTAGTTTCCACCTGTGTGCCCATGTGAGTGGCCTTCCAAGCACCCCTCCTCTCACACACCTTGCTCTCACCGCTCACGGTCCCTTCTCTCATCCTCACACTCTCCCCTCTCATTCTAACTCCCCCCATCCTCATGCTCCCCCACTTTTACTGTCCCGATCTCTCAATAGCTTTCGTACTCTTCCTCCATCTCTCTCACTCACTCTTCCCCCACTCCTCTCTCCATCACACAGCCTCACTCCTTACTCATTCCCCCCACCACATACACACAATTCCCCCCTCATACACACATACACACACAATTTCCCACATACACCACACACACAATCCAAGGTGGTTATGCTACTGAGTTAGTGTTATTCCGATATTTGTGCCAGAGATACCCAAATCACGGCACGTTTGTATAGAGGAGCAGGACTTTCAAACTTGTCAGGATACAACTAGCATCCCTATGGTACCATGGTACCCAAAGACTATTGGTGTGTGGAAGACATCCTGCGTACGCCTATCGAAGTGACGCAAATCTCTAGGATACCCCCGTAAACTCTGGTCGGTGAGTGTAACCCTGAAGTTGTGCAGTGTATTGCTCCTGTTGGCTCTAGCCAAAATAAACTTGCTTAATTAACTTCTTCGTTCTGTATGGGGTTTGCGATCTCGTGTAATCATCCTGGTTTCCCATGACACAATCAATGGGATTTTTACCTTTGATAAATCTGCTTTGTTGTCCCAGTTTTGCAGCAGAGAGGCTATTATACACAGACCTCAAAGTTTGTACAAGGAGTTAAGGTCCTGATACTTCAACCTACGTTAAACACGGAGTTAATATCACACACAGTAAAAAAAAAAAAAAAGTACTGGGTCTTATTACTACAATTTTATGACGGCAATATGAGGTAATAATTTACTGGGCGCAATATTTACATGTAGTTGAGATTCGCAAATTAAATCAACCGTTAATAACGCATCGAGATCACATTACTAATATTTCTATCATAGGCGTCTGTAATATCTACTATTACAGTACCCCTATGGTAAAAATACCATTAACGTCTTTGATACTTGTGGTTACCAATGTATACCACAGCCACCAAAGGGTGGTAATACAGAATCAAACTACACTACCTACACCTCTTGCCTTCCTCAATGGCTAGTAAAGCATTGCAATGCTTTAGTTACCACTAAGGAAAACAAGGGGTTATCCTCTATACCCTGATTAGGTATTTAATTAAAGTAAGAGAAGACAGGAGAGGAAAAGAACCCTATAAATAACAATATGATAGTTAAATCATGGCAACCTGTGGTCTTACACTGATTCAGACCCTGTAAAAGAGGTCTGGATGTGAGTAACACCACTTAAACAGTATGACCTAACTGAGGGGTGCGCAAACGTACTGTCATGCGCCCCCCTCTCTCCCCCCCCCCCTGCACGGCTCCGGTGTCAAATGACACCGCTGGGTAGTGTGACACGTCGTTGGAACCATGGTAAGTTAAGAAGTTACAGAGGCCTCACGTGATCTCCAGAATTTATTTTAAATGCCTATGAGGAAGCACGAGGCCTCTGTAACAGCCGCACCCCCACCAGAAAATCTAGCACCCCCACTTTGCAAACCTCTGACCTAACTAAAGTAACATTAAATCCGTGTGTTAACTATAAAGCCAGGTCCCAAGTGGCTGCTCGGCGCCTGCTACGGTGTGCGCACCACACACACAACACAGCCCTTTATGGGGCAGGCCCCAGTGGCCGTGTGTGTGGGCACGCAAAGCGCCATGATGCGTACACTGGTAGGGAAGACAATAATTTTGTCTTCCCGTGCCCCGTCATGGTCGCGCCCCCCCCCCCCCATCATGGCCCCATCTCCGTGTATCCCATCGCTCCCCTACAGACCGCACAACACGGCTTTCAACTGTGCACGCGCCGTCAGGCTGCCAGGCGCGCGTGCTGCGGGTACCACTGGGGCCATAGTCCAACGGCGCTCTGCTGATGTGTTGTTAAAGGCTCTTTTTCCTATCATTTTGCATATTATTAGCACTAATGTCCATTAGCAAAATGCAAGGGTTCCTATGGCTGAAACTCCTGTGGAGTTTATAAAAAGCACATACTGTGGGAGCATGGTGCAGTCGGTGTATGCGCTATACAAGACAGATAGATGGATAGATAGACTTTGAAGATCCCCATTAGCACTTAATGAGATGTTAACTGAAGTTGACATCTTGTTGACTCATGGATGGAGCTCTGTGGATCTACCCCATAGTGCTGCTAAATGTTAACCCCTTAGCACTGTTTCATGTCACGCATTCCATGCTATTGTCTACCATTGTTTCAGGTCACTATTGACTACTATTGTTTCAGGTCACTATTGACTACCATTGTTTAGTTTCCGCTTTTCTCTTGGTAGTGGAAGAAACAGAAAGGAGACCGTATAACATTGGTAGTGTATCTGCTGAAAGGGTCTATACATTTACGTGGTTGCAGGATTAACATGTTTTGGCCAAAAGATTGAATTAAATGACCCATACTTATGGGAAGAAAAAACATATTGAAATGAATGAAATAATTTCCCGTATTGGATGTGCATTATGGCTTCTTTGCTAACCTTTAAAAACTAACCATAAAGGAAATGAGAACATTTTAATGTTGCTGCTTTTTTCTGGGCTCAGATAAAATGGCCAGAGATTTCTCCATGTCTGTGTTACAAATATTTGTAGCCCTGCTTTGTAGGTATAAAGATTTATCGCCCTGCTTTACAGTATATGTATTTGTATAGACAGACATAGGCTTCATCAGGAAGCCAATCAAGTGCAGCAAAACACGCATTGAGTTTTGGACCATCTGAAGATCCGTAAAGGAGGAGAGGGAACCCAGAAGTAGCGTGCGTGTCAGCGTGGATGTCCACCCCGGGAAGGGGGAAGTGACATCAATCAAAGCCGCAGATGCAGGGAGCAGCTGCAGTGAGGTTGTGACAAACTGCAACTGTGTTGCCGTGCTTATCCAAATGCCCGATATACACTGATACCATGCAAGCCTCCAATTTTACGTTTGTGCTGATAAATTTGTTTATTGTCTGCACTATTGGTTCTCTTCTTCTGTTTGAGCTCCTGAAGGTTCCTGTGCATTACCCCTGGAAGAATCTGCCACTGTGTGGGAATTATGCATACTATTCTGCTCCACTTGTGAGTAGATTACCTATAGATCACCTAATTTTGTCATCACATTTTATTGTCATATTGTGATTTCTTTTTATTTTCATTCTTTTAGTAAAGACATGTTTCTTTACATTAACTTAAAAAAAATTTTTACAGAGAAAGATAAAACATGCCAGCTTCCAGCATGGCATTTTCTCCAGAGGTTAGAATTTGGGTCTTATTTATGTATCAGTGCTATCATATAAAAAACCATGCTCTATTCAACTTATTTCATGGGCCCTATTAGAGATATGTAAACCTCTTCACTTTGCAAAGTTCCCATTATTTTTTAAGAATAAGCAAAATGTTGAAACAAAGGAAATGTATTTATTTGCGTGGGAAAACGTGTGCAATTCTCAATTTTAGTTTTTACTATGAATATTCGTTACATTTGCCAGTGTTTTCCAACTTTTTTTATTGTGAAAGTTGGTATTATGACATGAAGGAATTAAGTTGTACATCTTGTCCAATCTGGGGAGCTGTTAATGCTCCCTCATTTATGAAGCTACAAAATTATATTTGCCACCAGCAAGGGCATTAGTGATTTAGCAGTATAACCAGGGGAGCATGCCACTGAATTCTGCCTTGTCAGCGAGGCACAGTGTACATCATGTACGTCCGAGGTCTGGCGCCATTGCTGTTTGGTTCCGGCGTGACGTCAACATCCTTCTTATCCACCGTTGGCTTCAAGTCGAACTTCTGTAAGATGGTGGTGAGGAAGAGGAAGAGCTCCATACGAGCCAAACCTTCCCCCAGACAGGCGCGTTTCCCTGGAGTGAGAGAGGAACAAATAATGAGTGGACAGTCTAAAAAAGAAGTTCTTACTATAGGGGTATTCATGGCTCACCAACAGATCGAGATGTAAAAGTAAAAATGTTTTCCCAAACGAGTAAACAATGGCTCCACACTCATAGGGGGTTATTCTTTAAAATGTGATAGTGTGAATTTCCATACGATAGTGCACATTAAAGCACTACCACAGTTTAATGAGTAACCACCATAGCCTTATCTTGTAATTTCGAGTTGGCTTTAGTTTTGAAATGCACAATGATTTAGTTACCATACCAAAAGAGGTCTCTACTCCTAGTTCCTTTCTCATATACCCTTGGTATTTATTGGATTGTTGGGGGATTTTATCCCTTTTTGTTGTTGAGGGTTTTCATGATTAGATATAGATACAACATTAGTCCGTATTTCCTCTGAGTTGTCTATATTCTTTTTTTCAGGCCATACAGTAGGTTAGCAGGGTACTTACTAACAGTAGATATATTTCTAATTTCTTATTTAGAACTAAGATTACCTTTTAACAAACATATGAGATTATTCCGGGGCAATGGTTGATTTTGGATTGGAGACCGCTTATATTTATTTGGCTACTTTAGACATCCTGAAGGCCTCCTTTGTTTATGAGATTTGAAGGTGTATTCTTACCACCATAATATGAATGAGGTATCCATCCGTTACAACATTAAGTGTGCATGTGTTCTTACTTGCTACGTGTACCTTTTATTTTGTACATTTTGTTATAGACTCAAATTGGAATTGTATTTATTATGACCACCATATATGTGTAGTTCTGTGACTAAAAACCATCTTTGTCTTCGGTTGACCCATGTGGCCTGTCTATCCTGGATTTAACATTATGGTGACTGTATGATGCCTCTCTGACACACACGATAACTGATATTTCCAGCAGAAAATCTTATGACATGATGACGTCATCTCTGGTAACCCGTATAGGATCACCAGCCTTCATTGATGCACTCACGCGATTTGGAGCCATGGAGTGACTGTACCCGATAGGGACAGCCTCTTCAGATGATTTCATCAGATCGGGTCCTTTAAGATGGCGGATCATGCAGTGGGCGGACAGGCATCTTTGCCATGATTGAACTGTTTCTCTGTTTAGCTGACTGTGTATCGATACTTCTCATTTGTAACCTGCTGATTGTCGAAATTACACTGGAACATTAATTTATTCTGAGTATATTTTGGGAGCCTTTTTTGTGTGAGGAGTTATAGGGAAATACCAGTAGCACTTGTCCTTTGGGAATGGGCCTGAAGACAGGGTTCACGTTGCCCCCCTTTTTTTTAATTACTTTATACCTTTTTTCCCCTTTATTTTTCTCTCACTTTGTTTGGCACTTTTTGTCCTTTTTGTTCCTCCCACTGTTTTCCGTGCTTGTATAGTCTCCCCATTATATTTATTTTATTTGCTCTCTTGTGCTGCGTACTCCACATCATTGTTTTTGTTGATATGTGTTATTTTTGATTGACTTGTCATATTTTTGCTTTGTCTATATTGTCAGTGTTGTGTATACTGTGTTCTCTGCACTAATCCTGTTGTATAGATACAATCTAACGGACTTTTCAGTAAATGCTGCCTTTTTCTGATTTCACTTTGTCAGGACATCTTTGACATTTTGAGAGCTGGGAACTCCCCTTTTGTTTTCTTATCTTCAGATTGTTGTCATCAATCCTGATGACATAAATAAAGCACATCACTCTAAACCGCCCAAGGAGTAATTCACATGTACTGGTCATCGCACATATCCTTATATAGTTCAAACGAACATTGTTCTGTATATTTTAGAGACAGAAGTTACATGAGAGAGTGGCATATGGTGTGAGGATAAGCACACGGTCCCGTCCCCATTGTGTATCTCGCAACGTCTCTAATGATGCGTGCCTGCCAAAACCTGCGCCCAGGCACAGCGCTGCTGTAAGGGCAGACACCGCAGGGGCCGTTCCCAGGCTCCGCACCTGTGACGCATCCCACGACATCACAATTGACGCACGTCAATCACAGCCTGGCGCAGACACCGCCCTGCTCGGAAGACTGACACAGCGGGGACCGCCTCCGGTCTCGCCTCCGTGACGACATGGGCACCGCATAGCGTACACGGAATACGTGCAGACGTCACATAGGCACTCAAGGGGTTAATGGGATAACATTCCACAGCAGCTATGGGCTCCGCCCCTGCCTAACACTATACTGATGCTCACTCCCTGCAGCCTTCCCATTGGCTCCCTCTCCTTTATACTGTATGCTCAGCCAGCCCCTTGGCAAATTGGCTGAGCATAATCTTTGTGTGCTTACCTCCTTGCTTTCTGTTGCCTTGACGTTCCTTGTATTTTTGACCACAGCTTGAACCCGGACTCCCGACTTCTGACCCCTGGACCACGGCTACGGACTCAACAATTCTTCTCTCTCTACCCCTGAACTCTGGCACTGTATCAATGACTATCCGATCTCTCCTCTCCTTGACCACGGCAAGATCCTAGACCACTCTGATATCTTCTACCCTGACCCGGCTACACGACAACCACTCTGCATTCTGGACGTGCCTGCTCGGTTGTAGGTCGGTGGCCATCAATATCCCCACCTCAACCTCACGATCCTGCCTTATTTGTGGTGAGCACTCATGACATATGGTTCCCCTGAACGATTTTGCAATTCACCTTCTGTCTCTACTTTCTGCAATAAAAAATTTGTTTGACCTATAATATGATGTTCTTGATTACCATGTAATTTCGTGTATTTTAAAGTAATTATTTTTCAAGGGTGCAAAATGTTTTTGCTTAACAATCAACTGGCGCATAAACTTATGTCTGTGAACAATATATCAGAAATATGTTGAAACCAAGGTCATCAAAAACAGAACATTTGAATAAAAAAAGAACAATTTATTAAATAAACATGATAAAATACAAATAGAGCACCTGAACCATAGTGCAATTTTTTTTGACCATACAGTACTGGCCAAACACCTTCTAAACATTGGATTTTAAATCCAGATAATTCCAGAGAGGAAAAGGTTATTTTGGAAAAGAAACAGAGTATGTTTCTTTATAATCCTGTCTGGTTTCCACAGTCTCGGCCATTAATCCTGAAACTGAGGTCTCTTAATCACAGATTTGATTGCATGTTTTGTGAATTTCCAATTTCATGTGAAAAAATGCTGTGCTGTTATTTTGAAAAAACACAATGTCCTTAGAGTGTTTCCACAGTGGAATTAACCCTTTGTGATCAGTTTACGTCGTTGGTATTTCTTACAGGTAAGGTCTATCTACGTATACACGTGTATACGAATTTCTCAAGAGTAGTAACCCCACGATATGTTACATAGTAACACCCTCAAGATGAGTATTGGCAGAGTTAATATAGGAATTTCTGGTTTACTGTGCTGCTCCGTATGAGCAGTGCTTTCTTTGCAAGATACAGACTTCACCTTATGTCTAGTTGCACAGACTGAGGCGCTGCGGACCATGGAGCAGGATGCCGTTTGTCGAGTCCCCTACAGCAGAGAGTCGTGGTTTGCTGCCATCTTCCGTGACTTGCCCTACTCTGGTAATTTGGATTTTCTTCTACTCATACAGCTATTTCAAAAGCGTCCAGCCAGCAGCCACTTTGTAGCTACAAATGTGTATGAGTGGAAGAAAAATTCCACGTTACCCGAATAGGGCAAGTCACAGAAGATAGCAGCAAACCACAGAGTTAGTCCTGCCAAGTCAGCAACAAGTCTGTAAGAGCTGCTCAAAGGTGTCACAGAGAGAAGCTCTCTCTCTCTCTCTGTGTCTCCCCAGAGTAGCTATTTTCAACAATTAAATGCATCTTTAAAAAAAAAAATCTCTACAGGATTGAAACAGGGATTGTCCGGAAACCGATACAGAGGTCTGTATCTCCTGAAGCAAGTGTTCCTGGAGCTGACATTAATGGAGTTCAGCTCATGTTAATCCAAAAACCCATTGATCGGCATTGTGGATACCTAGGCCTTCAATGTGGGTTAGCCCCCTTCATTACCTTAGTGACTAACCGCTAAGGAAAAGAAGGGGCTAACCGCTCCTGCTACCGCCCGGGAGGCCTAACTACCCTCCCCGGGGCAACTACCACTATCACCCAACAGTCCTACCCCCAACAAAAGTACTTTCTCTCCCCCCCCATTGATGGAAAATAGACCTATTAGCCAAATGTGGCTAATGGTACTTTTGTCCATTGAGAAGAATACCAAATACATATTAAAATAAAATACACATTACAATAAAATGAAAACACAAGCACTAGCCATTTAATCCTCAAGCCTCCCTCCAAATAATACCGTATATACAGAAACATATGTGCTCAAAAAAGAGCATATCTTAGATACTGGGCTAAAAAGGGTGCATACCTGGGATATATGCAAAGTATATTTAAATAAGTCGCATACGACAATTCTTAAAAGGATTTTCATAAGAACTATATTGAATAAGCTAAGGCAACTTGTGAGAACAAAAGCATGTCGCAACAGTGGTGCTATGCATCAGCTGGTTTATCTTGCACTACAAGAGATGCTGCCCAAAACAGCAGAGATTGCACGTTTTCATCCTCTTGGGCCCAACACCAGTGCCTCATTAAAGAAATCCTTCTAGGAGGTGTGGGGTGGGAGTAATTTAAATATATTTTGCATATCTCCCAGGTATGCACCTTTTTTAGCTCAGGTGTCTCTCCATACTGTATGTTATGTGGAGGGTAAATTACTGGTATAAAATGATATAAGTGACAATAATAGTTAGACTATAGATATATATTTACTTTCTTCATGCAAGACCAATAACCTCAGCTGATATGACATGGATCTAATTGCATTCTCTTCACAGGTATGTCCCTGATATGCAAGTCCTGTTTTAAAAGAATTACCCTCCCGGCTTGTACTATTGATCACTTTTGGTATGTCCCTGATATGCAAGTCCTATTTTAAAAGAATTACCCACCCGGCTTGTACTATTGATCTCTCTTGGTATGTCCCTGATATGCAAGTCCTGTTTTAAAAGAATTACCCTCCCGGCTTGTACTATTGATCTCTCTTGGTATGTTTGTATATCAAAAGGTGGAATATTTATTTTTTTCCCCTCTTAACTGTTTACTGCTAATTGACCAACTGGAACAAGCTGATTTATTGGGGCGGGGGGAGGGTCATGTGACTGCTTTAGATGTATAAAACAAATATCCCCCTGCATTGGCAGGATAGCATTGGCATCTTAAGAGTGATGCATTTAAAGTGACAATAGTAATTAGACTATAGTTTGACTAGAGGTGACTGGGGACTGCATCCTTTCTGCAAACTCTCTTACTTAAGGCAACAAACAGTGAGCTTATATGACCACACTTTGATCCCATGCTTGTTAACCTGCATATTTTAACCCCACACCTCTTTACAACGTATTTCACTGCAGCCTCTCCCAAAACTGACTGCACAAAAATACCTCCCACACTAACTCAGCCCACTGAAACCCAGAACTGACCCTAGCATTGCAATGCAGCAAAACATTTGACAAGGCAAAGGCACACCCCTTCTGTTTAGTCTGCTCACACTCACAACAGCTCCATGCAGCACTGCCTACCTCTGGCATAATTAACCTGCTATGTATCTTAACTTTTTTCTTTCTCCTGGCCTCATGGAGATGTTACTCCCTCTATACACTACAAACTCCTCCATCCTGGCCCACACCAACATCACCATACACCATGGACTACTCAAAAGCCTTGCACTATCTACAGAATGTTGGTGGAGAACTCTAAAAACCAGCACACCAACCACTGCTCACTCAAATGGCAAACACCACAAATTTACAACTTGCAAACAACTACCCAACTTTCTACTCATACTATTACTCTCTTTAGCAGGTGATATTGAACCTAACCCAGGTCCTCCCATTTCAAATCTGTCCCATGCCCCTGAGAATTCCACCTTTAAATTCCAAAAAGGGCTATCTGTCGCCCATATAAATATCTGGAGCCTGTTGCCCAAACTAGACGAACTAAGGGCATGGTGCCTTATGCATAAACCCAAAGCCATCGTTCTTACAGAAACATGGCTAACCCCTAAAACCCCTGATGCAAATATCGCCATTCAGGGATACTCCATTTTTAGGAGAGATAGGTCAAAGTGAGGAGGAGGGGTGTTATTTTATATTGCAGACACATTACAATTTACACTGTTAAATTGCCCCCCAAACCCACCCTCTTTTGAAATTCTATTTGTCAAAATCTGCCTCCCCTTTTCTAAGCCCATCTTGCTCGCTGGCATCTACCGCCCCCCTAAAGCCCCTCTACAATCCCTGACTGATATCACCCAGTTTCTTGGCTCCATTTCCTCTCTGAACGAGAAGATTGAGCTGCTAGTTCTTGGGGATTTCAACTTCAACTGGCTTGACCCTAAAAACCATAAAATCCAGATACAACTCAAGTCACTTAACCTATCACAATTCATTTCCCAACCCACACGGACAAACCTGAAATCGCATAACCATTCCTTGCTAGACTGGATTCTCTCCTCAAAGCCCAGCAGAATCCAATCCTCTGGCATCCTTCCTGATATTTTCAGTGACCATGCAATAGTGTACTGTGTAAGGAAAATTAAAATGCCCCATTCAAGCCCTAAAGTTCTCCTCACTAGAACATTAAAAAACTTTAACCCACAACATTTTCTGGATGACCTTACCAACTGCCCATGGCACAGAATCGATTTAATTTCCGACCCTGATTCTGCGCTCGACAATTTCCAATCCGAGTTTCCAATGCGATACCCATGCTCCACTAAGCAAAATAAGGGTACAGGGGGCCCATATTCCGTGGGTTACAACTGACCTTATTGCACTCTACCAGCTCAGGGATACCTTGTGGAAAAGCTACAAAGTAACTGGCACTACCAAGGATCTCAATCACTACAGATGCCTTCGGAACATGTGAACAAGGCAAACAAGGCACGCAAAAGAACAATATTACTCTGACAATCTCCACCAAAATACATCAAACGCAGCAAACTTCTGGAAGGTTATCAACAATATATTCTAACCATCAATATCCAAGTAACATCACTAAGGGGGATATTACTCTAACAAACCCCACTGACATTGCAAATGCATTCAATGATTACTTTGAGGGGTGTGCCACTAACTTATTAGCAAAACGCAGCCCAAACCACAAACCTGATATCACGCCTGTATGCCCACAGACCAAGCTAGACCCCAGTACTGAGGTGGGAATGGTATGATACCACACACCCACAGCATTGGGAGAAAGCCCGGAGTGTGGTATAGCGTTGCTGGGCCTGTAGAAAGAGTTGTTAATATATACTTGCAACGCGTGGGAGTGTCCGTGAGAATAGTCGTGTCCATTAGCCAATGTTCAGGGGATCCAGAGTGTAGAGTCGTCAGAGAGCAATCCAGGTCCTAGGAAGCCAGAGGTCAGCGAAGTCGTATACGTAGCAGGGTTCAAGGGGTTACCAGAGAGCAGAGTAGTCCAGGGAGAGCAGGGGTCAAAGCAAGGGAAATCCAAAGTAACACAGGAGCAGGTATTCACAGGAGCACAGAGGGAGCACAGCATAGGACAGGTAACATACAGGGACACAGGAACTATGCAGAGCGAGGAAGAGGTGGACAGACAGGGATTATAAAGGGAGGTGCACCAATGGTAGAGAGGGGAGGAGTAGAGAGAGAAGTGGGAGAAGCAAGAGAAAAGTCAGGGAGAGAAGAGGAGAAGACAGAAGGGGCAGTCATGGGAATGGCCTGAAAAGCTTGGGAGGCGGAGACAGGGAAATCCTGATAAGAAGAGTCTGTGCGCGCGCCCCCTGTAAGCTGGGGATGCGCGCGCACAGACTGCAACACAGGCGCGGCCCACAGGGAAAGGCAGCAGGAGGGGGACGGAGCCAAGCAGAGGGAAACGCGGGCGAGGCCTGTGCCCGTGCGATGGCCAGCAAGGGCAGAGAGGAGCATGCACACACGTCCCCCATGGGCTGAGGGGGCGCGCGCATCGGACGCGTCACCAGGCGCGTGGAACGCCGCGCTGTGGGCACCACAGGCGGAGGAGGCAACGGGACGGAAGGCACCATAGGGGAAGGTAAAGGAGCTACCGCGGGGGAGAGGGAGCGGGGAGGATTACGGCAGGGACTGTGGGAACGCGTGGGTATGCGAGACCTGGGGGGAACGCGCTGCGGCAAGGGGAGAGAGGTAGACGGTGAGGGAGAGGAGTGAGAAGGGGCAGAAAGGCTAACGGGAGATGGGAGAGAGGGAGAGGAAGAGGAAGGAATCTCCTGAGTCGTCACACCTGAATCTCATCCTGGGAGTACCCCTACAGTCCCACCCCCTCCCAACACTGCCCACAATTTTCAATTTGGCCCAGTATCTGAAGAGGAGATTACACAAGCGCTCCTCAAACTAAAACTAAGCAGCCAATGCGGACCTGACTTACTACAATCTAGGTTACTACGTCTTGGTACCCCAGCCATTACCAAACCAATTGCTTCCATAGTCAACTCTATCCTGTCTGCAGGCCATATCCCTAAGACCTGGAAAACTGCCAGAGTTGTCCCAATCTTCAAAAGTGGGGACAAAAACACTGTCTCAAACTACAGACCAATCTCACTTCTCCCAATTCTATCCATATCCGAAGAATGTGTCCACTCCCAATTAAGCGATTACTATATCAAGACAAATTTCCCTAGCCAATAAAAATCTGGCTTTCGTCCCAAACACTCCACCGTAACTACCCTGCTAAAAGTTTGCAATGAAATCCATTGTGGAATGGAACGGGGACAACTCACTGTTGCAGTATTCCTAGATTTTGCAAAGGCTTTTGATACTGTTGATTATGCTATCCTGCTTAAACTCCAGAGCTCTGGAATAGGCTAGCATGCTTTAAACTGGTTTCAGTCCTACCTATCAGGAATATCCCAACATGTGTCCATCTCAGGCTCTAACTCCAACCCCCTGGATATCACCTGTGGTGTCCCGCAAGGCTCTGTTCTGGGGGCCCTACTCTTCTCAGTGTTCATTAATGATCTTCCCACAGCTTGTAAGGAAGCCTCAATACACATGTATGCAGATGACACAATCCTATATGCACACAGCCATAGCCTCTCTGACCTTCAACACATACTTCAGTCTGACTTTTTCAGACTCAAAAACTGGATTTCCCAAAACAAACTGATTTTAAACACGGACAAGACTGTAACAATGGTATTTGGGACCAAGACTAAATTTGTAAAGCTTCCAGCGACTGAGCTCCTGATTAGAACCAACGCTAACACCACCCTAACCCGTCACTAGTTTTAAATACCTGGGCTTATGGTTTGACTCCCACTTAACATTCGGGATGCACATTGATACCCTGACAACCAAGACCTATGCCAAACTAGGGGTACTTTACAGGAACAAATCCTCCCTAAGTTTCCCGGTCAGAAAGCGTATCGCACAGCAGATGCTAATGCCAATTATTGACTATGGAGACATAGTATATGGCACGGCACCTCAAACCCACCTTAGCAAACTTGACACCCTCTACAATTCAATTTGTCATTTTGTTCTCCAATGCAACTACAACACACATCACTGTGAAATGCTCAAAGAACTAGATTGGTCATCAGTAGAGTCTAGGCGCAAAGTTCACCTTTCCTGTCTTGCCTTTAAATTCTTTATGGGCAAGCAACCCAGCTATCTGAACAAGCTCCTCACCCCTACCACATGCAGCACATATCACCTGAGATCAGACTCCAAAAGACTGTTCATGGTCCCACGGCTCAACAAAGTATCCGGCCGTTGCTCCTTCTCTTACCGTGCACCCCAAAACTGGAAGAACCTACCAGAGACTCTCACATCCACCACCAGTTTAAGTTCTTTCAAATCTAAGGCTCACATTTTAATCTGGTCTGTAACTGTTTCATACGCCCATAATATATATTTTCTTTAACTGTGGATGCAATGTCTTGTATATAATGTATACCCTGTTCATTTATGTAAGTGTATTTGTGACCATGTATTATTTGTCTTAAATCTGTGCCCAGGACATACTTGAAAACGAGAGGTAACTCTCAATGTATTAACCTACCAGCTCTTGATTCCACTCTACGCTCCTCCCTCTCCTCTCTCAGTTCTGCTTCAGACCCTGACAACCTGGTCAGGAGCTACAACTCTGCATTATCTTCCTCTCTTGATCTTCATGCCCCGCTTTCTCTCAGCCGTCCTCGCCCTTCTAACCCCAGACCCTGGCTAAACTCCCACACACGCATGCTGCATTCCTCCACTCATTCCTCTGAACGCCTCTGGAGGAAATCTCAAACGCTCGTAGACTTCATTCACTACAAATTTATGCTATCCTGTTTCAACTCTGCCCTCTCTCAGGCTAAACAAACCTACTTTTCATCACTAATCAACACACACAAGTCTAACCCACGCCGTCTCTTTTCTGTCTTTGACTCTCTACTCAGACTACCCTCAGCTGCCTCCTCTTCTTCCTCCATCTCATCTCAAGACTTTGCTGACTTTAAGTAAAAGGTGGAATCCATACGGCAGAACATCCCATCTGTTGCCTCCTCCCATCCCACAATGCTTCCCAACTCTCCTCCTGCCTTTCTTGACTCCTTTTCCGCTATCTCAGAGGAGGATGTGTCACTGCTGATCTCCTCTTCTCCCTCTACCACTTGCCCTCTTAACCCCATTCCCTCCCATCTCCTAAAACCTCTTGCTCCTTCTATAATCCCTATGCTCACACAGATCTTTAACTCTTCCCTCTACTCTGGTACCTTTCCATCATCCTTCAAGCATGCAACCGTTATACCATTACTCAAAAACAGCAAGCTTGACCCTACCTGTCCTTCTAACTATCGACCTGTCTCCCTCCTGCCTTTTGCCTCCAAACTCCTTGAACGTCTTGTATTCTCTCGATTGCTACACTTTCTCAACACCTATTCTGTCCTAGACCCTCTACAATCTGTATTCCGCATTGCTCACTCTACTGAAACAGCCCTCACTAAAATAACTGACGACCTCCACGCTGCCAAAGACAGAGGTCATTACACTCTGCTCATATTACTCGACCTCTCTGCAGCATTCGACACCGTGGACCAACCTCTTCTCCTTCACATTCTCCATACTCTTGGTATTCGGAACAAAGCTTTATCCTGGATCTCCTCTTACCTCTCCCAGCGTACTTTCAGTGTCTCTTCTGCTAACACCACCTCCTCCTCTATTGATCTCTCTGTGGGGGTACCCCAGGGCTCTGTCCTGGGACCCCTTCTCTTTTCTCTTTACACACTCTCTCTAGGACCTAATCACATCTTTTGGGTTTAAATATCACATCTATGCTGACGACAACAAAATTACCTTTCAACCCCTGACTTACACCAGCTATTCGACGAAAGTTTCTGAATGCCTCTCTGGAATATCATCCTGGATGGCCCTCCGCCGACTGAAACTTAACATGGCAAAAACAGAGCTCCTTATACTTCCTCCCAAACCTGGCCCTACTACCTCCTTCCACATTGCTATTGCAAATACGATAATTCACCCAGTAGCCCAAGCACGCTGCCTAGGGGTTACACTTGATTCCTCTCTCTCATTCTCCTCTCATAATCAAAACGTTTCTAAAACTTGTCGCTTTTTCCTCCGCAATATCACAAAGATACGCCCCTTCCTCTGTTACTCAACTGCTAAAACTCTGACTCAGGCCCTCATTCTCTCACGTCTCGATTACTGCAACCTCCTGCTGTCCGGCCTTCCTACCTCACACCTGTCTCCCCTACAATCTATCCTAAACGCTGCTGCCAGAATCATTCTACTCTTTCCAAAATCTGTCTCCGCATCTCCCCTCCTGAAATCCCTCTCCTGGCTTCCGATTAAATCACGTATCTCACACTCAATTCTCCTACTCACTTTTAAAGCTTTACATTCTTCTGCCCCTTACATCTCAGCCCTAATTTCTCGCTATGCACCATCCCGACTCTTGCGTTCTTCTCAAGGATGTTTTCTTTCTACCCCCTTTGTATCTAAAGCTCTCTCCCGCCTTAAACCTTTTTCACTTTCTGCCCCACACCTCTGGAATGCCCTTCCCCTCAATACCCGACTAGCCCCCTCGCTATCCACCTTTAAGACCCACCTTAAGACACATCTGCTTAAAGAAGCATATGAATAGCACTGGATAATCATGGACACATGATACATAAAGCTTGGCCCCCTGCAGACGCACTTACTAGAATTCCCTCCTACTGTCTCTGTACGTTCTCCCTACCTACCAATTAGATTGTAAGCTCCTCGGAGCAGGGACTCCTTCCTTAATGTTACTTTTACAGTATGTCTGAAGCACTTATTCCCATGATCTGTTATTTATATTATTTGTTATTTATATGATATGTATTACTACTGTGAAGCGCTATGTACATTTATGGCGCTACAGTATATAAATAAAGACATATAATACAATACAATACTTCCTGGTAAAATATTTTATAAATAAATATAGGCGAAAAACAACTACACAGGTGATCACTGTGAATACTGTATAGTGAAGTGAAAATAACACTTTAAATAAAGTCAAAATAAGGTGCATATATGATACTACACATAGACGTGAACAATTGTGATAAACCAAATAATGGTGACAAAAAGAATATTGAATTTTAACCCCCTGCTCAGACCCTCTGGTAGGATTAGTCTTCACTTGTCCAAAATGTACAGTAGATTAACAGATTCCAGTGGGAGCATAAAGGTAAAAACAGACAAAAGCACTGAAAATCTAATGCAGGAGAAATGCAGGGTGGACAAATGCCAGCTCCAAAACTCTGCTCGTATAGAGTGTCTACTTACAAAATGTAAGAGTTTCAACAGCAATGTATAATCAAGGCTTTGGCAGTCAATCCACGGTGAGTGTCAGCTCAAAGTCATCAGAGGAAAAGCGACCACATTACTCAAGGTGAGAATACCCAGATAGAGAGAGAGAGGAAAAAGCTACACAGCACAGATCAACCAGGTTTAAAAGTTTTAATCTAAATGATAAAATGTGCACTTACAATATATCTATAAAAAATGGGCATGTCACACTTCAATAGTGTACAGGAGAGACCGGTCAGCACGCCAGCTCACCGTCCTGTAGCCACCGATAGACCTCCATCTCCAGCCCCTGCTCCGTCATGTCACGCGAGTCTGACGTCAGATCCGGTTTCACTCCGGTGGTAACCCAGCTCCCTGCGGCTCCTCTCCAGACCGCTCCGTGTAGCCAGAAGACTCCCACTCAACGCGTTTCGCCACGTGATAGTGTAGGCTTCGTCAGGAGTGTGGAGTCTCATTCTCAATTTGATCTTAAATAGCTAGTGCCATCAGTGATCATGCATCTAACAAGGTGTATCTATGCTAATTAGGGGTTAACATTAACTGCTGGATCTAAGTGCGCTTGAAAATACATTCAATCTAGAAGAGTATAACATCCTTACTATGTAATAACAAGAAGTCAGGATATAAAAGGTTCAGGATATAAATAGAGCACAATGTATAAGCATCACTTATAAAAGTGCATATATAAATGTAATATACAAAAGATGCAATACAGAATTATGAAATTTATTACCAAAATTAGCTTCTAGTACTGTATATTTAAGCTGGAATCCCTAGATGGAATACTAAAATGCTAGCTCATAGGTTCCATTAGATGCATGAGCACTGATTGCACTAGCTACTTAAGATCAAATTGAGAATGAGACTCCACACTCCTGACGAAGCCGACGCTATCACGTGGTGAAACGCGTTGAGTGGGAGTCTTCTTGCTACACGGAGCGGTCTGGAGAGAAGCTGCCGGCAGCTGGGTTACCACCGGAGTGAAACCGGATCTGACGTCAGATGCCCGGACACGCGGTGACGCGACGGAGCAGGGTCTGGAGATGGAGGTCTATCGGTGGCTACAGGACGGTGAGCTGGCGAGCTGACCGGTCTCTCCTGTACACTATTGAAGTGTGACATGCCCGTTTTTTATTGATATATTGTAAGTGCACATTTTATCATTTAAATTAAAACTTTTAAACCTGGTTGATCTATGCTGTGTATTTAATATAAAATCCGATGGTGAATTTCACAAAATCTTCCAGGATTTTTTTAGTAGCCTTTTGATTTCTGTGCGGATTGAATTTTTACAGGTTCTGCCATCTCTAGTACTTTACTATCCAATGTGATATAGTTGGCAGAACTGCTACTTGCCTCACTACAATTCCAGATGCTAAGTAATAAGAATATATACAAACTCAACTGAGAAGAGCTGGAAAGATTAGATTGTATCCTTTATTTTAATGAGATATCACATAAAATGAATGTTATGATAAGCCCCTCAGTGTGAGATAGCCTTAGTATGATCTCCCTAATATGATCTAAAGTTTGTATCTACACAGATGTTTGCAGAGGGCTCATACGGAATATATTTATGAAGAATGTATTCCACGTCTTTAATTCAAAGTGTTAGTAGAAAATGTAGAACACGTTAAAAATTCTTCATTTCGAACCCTTTCAGTGCCAATCTTGTCAATTATATAAATGGGGACTTTTGTCTTTTTTTTTAATTCATTTAGATTTCAGGTTTTTTTTTAAATTTATTTTGTAAGGTTACTGTATTTTTTGTTTGCTTCTTTAACTGTTGTGGGTTAGAGTCCCCTCTATAATGCTCTGAAAACATGCCCAGCAAACCACACATGGGTAAATATTTAAGAAGCAATGCTAAACCGTAAGGCACCTTTTGGCTCATTCGCTTGGAATTAAATGGGCTGTAATAAATATTCCAGAGCTGGAAGGTCTTTGTCTTATGAAGAATACTGCATAATAATACATTGTAGGCCTTAATGTCTCATTCTCTTAGCAATTTTGAGTAAATGTCTCTGATGTTTTACAAATGGTGCAAAGGTTTTAGAGGGTATTTTCCAAACATCACCATGGATATAATATTCTTACCTGCAGAAAATGGCATAAAGGCATCATTCTTCTTAAAGCAGCCATTATTGTCTAGAAAATGCCCAGGGTCAAACTCCTCTGGGTGTTTGAAGTGTTTGGGATCGTGCAGGACAGAGGTCAGTAATGCGATCACTAAAGTGTCCTAAAATAAAATTAAGACAATGTTGTAACCTGGAGATTTTGAATCAATTGGCAAGGTAAAGTTTAAAACATGTCTGTACTTCTTAAAGGGTCACTCTTTCCTAAGACCAGACTAATCTAATGGCAGTGGGATATTTAAGGGGTTAGTCACACCTTGGCAATAGTATAGTAATGGCAGTGACATGCTTGAGGAATCAGTTTATCATAAGACCAATGTGTATTAATGGTGGTGGCATCTGGGCAATGATTAATGCCTTTTGTACTGTACCAAAGTCTGACAATTTTGATATACGTTTTAATTATTGGGTAAATATGGTGATCTGGCTGCTCCGTCTTGTTTGATTTCAATGTGTATTCAACATGAGTTTGCACAGGCAAAGCCCCCCCCCCCCACAATCCCTTTAGCTTTCTAATAAAGACAGGATGAGCTAATAATAAAGGACATTTGATTGATAATTCAATTAGATTCATTTTCAGACAAAGAAAAAAGCCAGATCTTTGCTTTTAGTGCTGTTAGATTAGTTTAAGGCGACAATTAGCGCAATTTTATTGAAGTGAAACTTCTTTGCTGGCGCTTACAGGGTTTTCATGGGTGACGTCACGGTACTAATAGCCGCCCGCCGTCACTCGCACCATCGCATATTGCCATTGTGCGTTGCCTCGTGCATGCGCAAAAAAACACTGCGCAGTGGCAGCCGTAGTCTGGTACACATGCGCAGTGGTGAGCGCAGGCTGGTGCACATGCGCAGTAGCAGCCGGAGTCTGGTGCACAAGGGCAGTGGCGGCCGGAGTCTGGCGCACATGCGCAGTGGCAGCCGCAGTCTGGCACACATGCGCAGTGGTGGCCGCAGTGTGGTGCACATGCGCAGTGGCAGCCGGAGTCTGACGCACATGGGCAATGGCGGCCAGAGTCTGGCGCACATGCGCAGTGGCAGCCGGAGTCTGGCGCACATGCGCAGTGGCGGCCAGAATCTGGCGCATGGGAGACAGAATTACCCAGAGGCACCCAGAGGCGCACACACACAGGCAGTCAAACCCACACACACAGGCAGGCATTGACACACACACACATACACACACAGAGGCAGGCGCGCGCACACACACACACACACACACACTTAGTATAACTATATAAGTGCAAATAGCTAAAACAGGAGGTGTGTGCCGGGAATGCGCGTTCTAAGTCAAACTTCTTTGTGTTTTGCCACTGACATTGTGTTTTGAATTTTAATTAAAAATATCACCATCGCAAATCCAATATCTGTGACAAAATAGTGACCAAAGAAATAGAAGTTTCACTTAAAATGCGCGTGCTCAGCACAAAAGACTGATTTTTGTTTGGCTACGTGAGATTTCAAGATTAACCTTACAGATCATATGTTCTCTTTTTGACCCACCATGTTTATCTGCCCCTGAACAGGATAGCCATTTTGCATTCAGCTCTATCCATATGCCATTATGTGATATGCTATTCATACGTCACCAACTGCAAAGCGTCCTGACCTTGGGAATGTCATATCCTCTGAAAGTTGTGTCTTTGCTGACTGAATGAGGCACGCCCATGGGAACAATATCGGCAAATCTCTGAAGCTCGTGGATCACAGCATCTGTATATGGCATTTTACTCCGGTCCTCCACTGACGGACAACGATCTTGGCCTATCACATTGTCTATCTCCTCATGGATCTTCTCTAAGGGCAAATACCATACATAAGGAGTTTTCTATTATTTTCCCACATAAAAACAAAAAAAACATAGATGTCCCTTTTATTCCAAAATGTTTGTTCTTCACACTGCAGGCCAAGGTGGCAGCAAGTGGGTTAAAATATAATTTACAGAATCCCCCTTACACTAACAGGTCTTCCTGTGTTAAGTCACATTTGCTGTCCCTCTGTGCTTTAAAGTGGTTAGTGGACATAGAGGCAAGCAGTGACCTTGTCATTATATGTATTGGTAGTAGCTAACAATTGTTTGTGGAAAGTGCTCATAATACAGTAATTGTGTAATCAGAGTGGGTATTTGCTTCGTAATATAGTTCAAGTGCCGGTTACCTTGAATCTCTGGGTATTTGAGCAGAATCAGGAAGCCGTATGTTAGCGTTGTGCTCGTAGTCTCTGTCCCAGCGAAAAACAGGTCAATAACCGTCCCACATAAAGTCTCATTCTGGAATTCAGTGTTGGGATTCTTGTTCTCCTGGGCGTATTTAAAAGGTCCATGAGAAAGAAAGCATCCACAATTCATCCAGTAAAAAAAAAAAAAAGACCATGTACAGTGTAACAGTGTAGGTTAATGTTTCTCAGGCCACACCTTGAGAAACCCTAGTTTAGAAGGTCATTCAAGGTGACATGGCCACTGAAAGATAATAATAATAATAATAATAATAATAATAATAATAATAATAATAAATTGTGTTCCTGTGGACCTGAGGGAACAAAATAATCCTTAAAAAACAGACATGTATAAAGATTTGCTATATGCTTTACGGTGAAGGATTTTTTGTCACTTTTTTTATCCACCATAACTTAACTAATGTGTGGTGGATACCTATCCAGGCTTCAAATGGCAAAGCCAGTATAATGAGCCTCACACTGATGCGACCCCAAATAGACCCCCCCAATAGTCGAAACAGCTGTCTGTGGGTAGGTTTACCGACTATGCATCTTAACCCAGGCTGTGCTGAAAACCTGTGTAATGCAGTATAAGCTTAAAGGGGTTAATGTCAAAATGGATTTGAAGCAAAAGGTGGCATTGTGTGCTCATTTGCATGTAATTTCCCAGAATCCCTTGCTGCAGTGAAGCACTGTTGCTGGGTGATAATGGTGAAAGGCAGGGTTGCAGACCTGTCTAAGACACAAATGAGCATACAGTAAAATTTCCATTAGATAGATATATATATATATATATATATATTTAAAATCAGAGACAGAACATAAAACACAGACAGAGGTTAGTTTTTAGCACATCCAGTGAAACTCATACACGGTACAGTGCCTAAATATATATGTATAAATATCAAGTAAAATGGTCTTTTAGTTTAACATTTTTGGCCAAAATTGTTGTAAGCCCCTGAGCCAACTGCACGGCAGACCACAATTCAGGGGTCTCTAACGCTAATATAAATTCTTAATAACCTGTGTAGTAACAGGAAGAATGTTTTATAGTAAATCTGTCAATATTAGTTGCAAAGTTCTAAGTCTGATTGAAGCTTTTAATAACCTGTACATTACCAGGAAAAGCACTCTGTATTAGAGTTGTCACAACCATACTGCAAGCCAGCAAGTTCCCCTGAGTGGAAGATGCTATGGAGTGAGCCCTTAACCATTTAAATGTGGGAGGGGGTGAGCTACAATTAGGTAGGAGGTTGCCACCCTCCAATCAGCCAAGACTAGCTGAACAACAATTGTAAAACATACTGGACACCTAACAAGCTCCTATTGAACCCCCAAAATAACCACAACATATATATAAGCATATGAGTGTCACAGAGGAGTGCTACTGAGCATGACAATATATATTTAATATATTTGATATAGATATATATATATTTGATATGTATATATATATATATATATATATATATATATATATATATATATATATATATTGATAATATATATTATATATAATATTATATCTCCATACATATCAATATATAATCCTCAGATATAGATATATGTTATATATATACTGTATATAAAATACAGAAAAAGACCTAAGCCCAACCAGAATATAAGAAAATGACCTATATAAAGGGGTGAATTATAGGACCACTGAAATAATGTAAGTGTACAAAATCAACTAATCATAAATGCAAGTGATAACATAAATTAAGTAATAACTCATTGGAGTAATAGTAGTTTCTTTCGTGATGATGAGATGGCCTGCAACTGAAATATTGCTTGGAATTTTACTACGCAAAGATCAATAGGCCACTTACAATTTGTAAGTAGTTTTAGGCATGTTGGGGCACATCCTGGCAAACAGGTAAGTAAACAGAATTTCCCGCCATGTCTCAGCTGTCTTGGATGTCGGTTGTGCGCTCTGTGGGGTCTTCTCTCCTTGTCTCCACAGTGATGTCATGAATCTCAGCAACGCCCACACATGCACACAGATTTGTCTCTCTCCTCTATTCATCTCGGCTGTTCCTCAATCTGTCAGGATTCTTTGATCTCGTGATTACTATAGGATGTAGAAAACTTTTACCCTATGCATTTCGCCATAGTTAGCTTCCTCAGTGTTATAGTGATGTGTTCTATTCTATTCCTTTAAATACCGTAGCTCTCAAATTGAGAGGGTAATTAAAACATTCAACCATTGCATTAAAACCAGTATTTGGAGGCGCATCATGGACAGTGCAAGGAGATAGCGAGATGATGTACGAGAGAGACTTGGAGAGTATAGAGATGTAGATAGATAGATGAGATAATAGGATACAGATACAGGACACACCACACACACACACACATAGATACAACACAATTAGATGGATAGATGACTAATGATATACGATAGTAGGATATCATTCACACACGATGGAACTTAAATAACTAAACAACACACATATATATATAATGATATAACTAAGATATATATACAGATATATAGATTATATATACTAACAGCAACCAGTCCTAAATCATTATACAAAAATAAATTATAGAATCTTTCAGATGTAATCCAAATTGTAATATACATATCAATTTTAAAACACTATAAATATAACACAAGATAGATACCCGCTATACCTAGTGATGAACCAACACATCATCAAACAGCAGGGTTAGACACTAGGGTAAGCGTAAATGACACAAACAGAAAAGTCCGGGCAGAGCAGAAGACACTCAAGAGTGTGGACAGTTCCTTCAGCCTGCACTCAGTGTGCTTGTGTGGTGAGGAAAAAACAGTAAACTCTGTATCTAAACCTGTCACGAATGAGAAAAATATGGTGATGTGAATGGAGTCCCCAGATAGAGGTGGATTATGGTAACTATTAAACACCAGATTATACGGGTATAGTACATTAAGAATGAGGACCAACAATGAGAACAAACAGAATGTCTTAAAAAAACCAGTATAAATAATAGAGCCATCTCATTCTGAGTAGCTAAAGCAACTGTAACGTACTATACCCAAGCACAGGCCTGCCCAACTACGTTAAGTGGAAGGGCCGAAACGGTTTGCCTCAAGGAAAACAAAAATTGGGCCGCAGGGGTAAATCATCAGTCATCAGGTCCACTCATCTCTCCTCCCGATAACCCCTCACGTATCACCTTGACGAAATCCCACATCATCTCTCATACCCCATTCTCTCCCCCATCACCCACCAATACCCTCCACATTCCCCTAAGCCCAGGGGTAGTGAAACCGCGGGGCGCGCAAGCCCACTTGCGGCTTCTTTGGGCAAGTCGTGGTCTCTCCCTCAGTATTTGAAATTTGAGGGGCGGCGCGATGCGGGAGCACAAATGGCGGCGATTACCCCTGCGGTCCCCGTGTGGCCTGTCGACCACCCCTTCAGCATGCCACAGCAGCACCTCTCCTCAATATTGTACAGACAGCCAAGCCCCCCCACTCACCATAGTTTCAGCAGCCAGCCACACCCCATCATCAGCAAGCAGCCCCCCCAATGTCAGCAGCAGCCTCCCTCACATGTCCACGCCTCAGCCCCCCATGTCACATGTCAGGCCAGCAGCACCCCCTCACACTGTACAGCAGCAGCCCCGCTCCACCACAATCACCAGCCCGTTTTCACAATATCAATTCCCCCATCCCAGCCGTTGTTTCAAACCCACCCCCACCAGCCGTTACACACACACACACACACACACACACACACACACACACACACACACACACACACACACACACACACCTTAGATCAGCACATCCTCCCCGGTACTAAGCCCCGCCCCCGGCATGCTCTGACCTCCAACCCGCTCCCCGGCATCCTGCTATTGAAAAAAAAATACTCACGGCTGCTGCATCCTCCTCATGCTGCTGCTGCCCCCGCGCACCGCAAAACCCGGGGGCGGGGAGGGAGGGAGGGGGGGGGATGAATCGCCGCCATTTTTTAAACTTTTTTATTTTTTATTTATTTAATTAATTAACTGGCGCCCGGCCGGAGTCATCGCGGGCCGCACAGAGAGGCCAGACGGGCTGCATGCGGCCCGCATGTTGTGCAGGCCTGCTATATACCTATAGTGGGCACTACCAATATGTGCCTATTATAGGGTGATCCCATTAGCTTGGGTGGCTGATGGTATGGTAACCCAAATTTAACTAACAAGCAAAACACTAGACCCATTGCTTTGGGAGTCAATGTTTCTTTGCAATTCTCCATAAGGAACATTGTACAGCCATTTGTGATAGTGGCTGCTGTTTGCCTCTATATAATTACTGCAACTTACTGGTTTATTGAATGTTTTTGTGCAAATTCTATCTTGTTCTACATAAATAAGATGGTCAATCATCTCAATTTCTCTACTACTTATTTTGTATGTAAATTGTAAGAATTGTTGTTTAATATTTCAGAAAATCCAAGCATGTTTGAAAAAAGTAAAAATACAAAGTAGCATAACAGATTTAAAAGGATAGTATAAGTGGCTTAAAGGCAAAATGTGCAAGTTATATCCACATGTAACAATACATACAGTATCAAACAATTTTCCTCTACGGTCACAGGGAAAGAGGTATGAAATGAATAACTTTGTTAACTGTAATTCTGAAAATATAAATGTACTTATTACAAAGCCCATGTGGCAAACAATATGTAGGGCGGACAACCAGGAAACGAAAAATCTGAATCTGTGAAAGATTAATATATGTCCCCGCTAATACATCTAGCCTTATACATCTAGTGATCAAATCTCCATATTAGAGCATAGCCCCTACTCTATGTTGCAACATTATTGTATAAATCTATCTGGACTGAATGTGGTTACATTTTTGTGTAGAAATGGTACTGAAACTTAGGTGCTATTTTGCACCTTGAGATTTATTGACATATATATTGTTGTATTTTTAATGTCAAAGTTTTGTATATTAGTATATATTGTGTTAAATTTTATATTTTTGCAATATTAGGTATAAGATATAAAGATTCCATATTTGTTGTTTTTGATATGCGATTAGGACTGTGTATATTCAATTTTTGTTGCATAAATACATTGTAACTGTCATGAGACACATTCATCATCTGGAGTTTAATGCAATTTGTGAAGTTTCTAATTACACCAATTACATACACTCTCAATTTGGGAGCAATATTAAGGGATAGAAAAGAACACACCACTATAACCCTGAGGAAGCTAACTATTGTGAAACGCATAGGGCTAAATATTTGGATATCATATGATAATCACAAGAGCAAAGAATCCTGTGACAGAGTGAGGAACAGCTGGAAGGTATAGAGAAAGACAACTCGATGCGCATTTGTGGGCGTCGCTGAGATTCCTGATGTCACAATGAGACAAGAAGAGTCATGGCATCTTGATTTGCAGACCATATTTGTGACGGTGAGGGAGTAACCAGGTTCCATAGTAAAGGTTAAGCCCGTTTGGTTACCTCGGATCCTTGTATTGGGGTTTGGGAGTGTCAGCTCTTGAGCCCAGTGATTGTCTATGCATTGTATAAAATTATGCAACAATAAAGAATTTATATGTTTTTACCTTTCCAGGAGTGCCAGCAAGCAGAGATTGCTGGGCTATGAGTTACAAGGGGGGTTTTACGGAGAAAGTGTTGTCAGAAAGTGTCTAGCTAGTCGGGGCCCAGAGTTGCTGGAGACCTCAAAAACGTACGCAGGAAACAGGTCCGATTCCCAGATACATTGTGACACATTGCTCCGGCAAAATCTCCCTTTGAAAATGCTTGCACGACTCACCGCTAGGATTCCCTGCTTCAGCACAGACCAGAAAGGTAAATGGGGCATAGGGATGTGTGGTGTCCCTGGAACGGTAAAGGGGTCCCTAAGTTAAGGGTGGATGCTCAGTTAAGGCCCAGGTCACCCAGAACCCGGTATAGGGGTTCTGGGGGTGCTTCAACCATACATAAGGTTGTGAGGATTTCTAAGTCTAGTATAGTGTGTGGGGAATATGGCTAGTAGGAATAAAGTGCAACTTCTCATTCTATTCCCATAACCATAAAACTTAGGAAAGTATATAAATGTATGGTTTTATTAAACAATGTGTTTAAAGTACATATATGCTTATGCACAGTATTATGAGCTGGGTCTTTCTGGACTGATGTTCAGCCACAGAGGCTGCCAGAGGTGTGAAGAGCACTTGGGCAGGAGGTTTAGGCATAGCACCCACGTCCTGGAATGAATGGAAGTCCTCGGATTACCATTTGTCTTTCCCAGACCGTGAGCAGCCTAAACCAGTGGATGGCTTCTGGCTTCTGCTTAGCAAGTTGGCGCATGCCCTTGGTAGATGCCGAAGATCTGCTTGCCTGGATTCAGAAGACTGGCATCGCTATGATTGGCTAGTAGGAAATTTCCCACGCTCGAATTGGATGTAGTATTTCATGAATGAACTCTGAAATACTATAAGAAACCCTCAGCCAATCCGGAGACCAAATTCTAAGCGCCAGAACAGCAGCGGCAAATTTGAAACGACTAAAAGAGGCTCTTGGAGAAATAGCAGTGAGCCGGTTTCAGAAATATTTTCTAAGTCCCTTTTTTCGGGGGCAAGTTCTGAGAATTGAACGCAGTGGTCGCGGCTAGGATTACAAGCCGAAAACAGTTCTCAGACGTTTGGGACAAATTCCCAGTCAAGGGATTTCAGCACCTCCGGAAGAAAGAGAGCGGTGGCGCCAGGAACTTAAAGTTGATTTGTGTTCCAAAACATTTCGGGCCAAGTCCCGGTCAACTAAAAACTTTGTTTCTTTGCATATTTCAACCCGGAAAGGCTAGATCTTTGCCCCAGACCCCCAGTAAGTGTGTCTTTCTCATATATTTTGGGTTTCATAGTGTGTTTGCCTGTTTCATCAACTCGTATTGCTCAGTGTTATAGACTGGTCTGTAAATGCCTGGTCTCTCGTGACAACATCATCATCATGAAAGAAACTATGTACTATACTTCTGTTGAGTTATTACTTTATTTATGCCATCACTTGCATTGATGTTTAGTTGATTTTGCACACATACACTATTTCAGTGGTCCTATAATTCTCCCACCCCCTATATAGGGCATTTTCCTATATTCTGATTGCGCCTTTGGTCTTTTTCTGTATAATACTGTACCTCTCCTTTGAGGAATCAGACCTCAGACCAGGCACTACACCAAAATATATATGGTATGAAATGTTTTGCTTTATTACATTTTAAAGGTGGTTTGAATGTGTGCGCTTTAAACTTTTCTTCTTTCACGCGTGCACACACGTATGTGTATATATATATATGTACAGTGTTCGACAATGATATACATTTACACGCCCGGGGCGGGTGGATTTAACCTCCGGGCGAGTAAATATTGGCCCAA
>WSYH01003118.1:0-21269 GCA_036426205.1 Ascaphus truei
GATGAATATCAGAATGCTGCTGCACTTGAAATAAATGAGCTTCCCGCGTGTGTAGGAGGTAGGTGGCCGACGCGCGCGTTTCACGTAGTGAACGCTTCTTCAGGGCACGTAGGGGGGAGGTCCTTGCGTGTGGAGGTTGGTATTTATGTCACTGTGGAAATAACTGCTTCCACACTTAACCGTATACCTTGATTACAAACAGTGACTAACCAACACTATTTCCTATGAATACTAAATTTCACAACACTAAACCCCTAGCCTATGTGAGTAGCGACATAAGTAATGCATCACAGAGACAAAAACCACTATAGCCATAGATATTCAGCCCTTGTAAGTGTTGCAATTTGCTACACACATTGGCAACAGTTTAAGGGCAATCTGAATCTGGCAACATGGCTGTTACTAGTTTGCAGACCACATCAGTGCACTCCTAGTAGTGGGATATTTCATCTGTCCAGCACCAGTAATTAAGGGGTTAAGTGTGGAAGCAGTTATTTCCTAGGTACTGTAGCTACTATTATATTCATTAGGGACTCTACTACATCTACCCACCTTACCATAGGTGGGTTATCAAGGATACAGTCACGTGCTGTTGATTACCATTTAATTACGTTTTTACACCCTATTTTTTATTCAAGGTTATAAATAAAGTATGACAAAAAGAATAGAGGCTGGGGCGCTCCCTTGCTTTTTAGGCTTGTGATGCAGCCTGTTTTGTGATGTGTAACCAAATAAAGGGTAGTGTATACTTGCCTTTGTTGTATTCTGCAGCTGGACCTGTAGAGAAGATAAAGCCCGAAATCTTCTTAGAATTGCAGTGGAAACGGTTGGTTGGTCAGCGCACGGGTTTTTTGCTCACAAGATGAAAAGAGAGGATAAAGAACACGTGATTAGTGTTTAATTAGCCAAACAGTACATTAAGCAGTAATAGAAGGGTTAAGTGTGGAAGCAGTTATTTCCACAGTGACATAAATACCAACCAACACACGCAGGGACCTCCCCCCTACGTGCCCTGAAGATGCGTTCACTATGTGTAACGCGCGCGTTGGCCACCTACCTCCTACACATGCGGGAAGCTCATTTATTTCAAGTGCAGCAGCATTCTGATATTCATCTGAATGTGCTCGAGGCTGGCCTGTACTAAAGGTGAGTAAACCCAATGCCCCTCAGGCTGGAGGATCCCGTGACAATGTGGTTTAAAGCGCGATCCCATATAACATGCACGGGGCAGGGGAAGCTTGAGATGTAGAAGCGTGGCTGAATACAGGAATGAGGCGGCAACTTGAAATTGAAAATGAGCTTCACGCTGTTAGGAGGTAGTGCGCCAACGCGCGCGTTACACAAGTGAACGCATATCAGGGCACGTAGGGGGGAGGTCCCTGCGTGTGTTGGTGGAGGTATTTTATGTCACTGTGGAAATAACTGCTTCCACACTTACCCCTTAATTAATGGTGCTGGCAGATTAAATATCCCACTCTAGAGTGCACGATGTGGTCTGCAAACTAGTAACAGCCATGTTTCCAGATTTCAGATTGCCGTAAACTGGGTGCCAGTGTGTAGCAATTGCAACACTTACAAGCGGCTGATATCTAGGCTATAGTGGTTTTGGCTCTTGTGATCATTGACTTATGTCGATGCTCCACATAGGCTAGGTTTAGTGTTGTGAAATCAGTATTGTCAGAGACGAAATAGTGTTGGTCGTCCCCTGTTTTGTAATCAGAGGTATAGCATAAATCACTATACCAATCAATATCACATACACGTGTTCATCAATTTGAAATAAAAGAAAGTTAGAATGAAAATGCACACTTAGTCCTTGTTTTATTAATTTACAGAACTTTTACATAACGGTTCTTTTAATTTCAAATGAGGGAAGACAGTGTATTGATATGATATGGATATGATTACAGTATACGTGATTACAAACAGTGACTAACCAACACTATTTTCCTAATGGAATACTAGAATTCCCAAACCCACTAAACCCTAGCCTATGGTGAGTAGCGAATAGTAATGCATCACAGAGACAAAAACCACTATTAGCGCAGTAGATATTCAGACCTTGTAAGTTTTTCAATGTGCCTACACAAAATGGCAACAGTTTTTTTAAGGGCAATCTGAAAGCTGGCAACATGGCGGTTACTAGTTTGCAGACACATCAGTGCCAACTCCTAGAGTGGGATATTCATCTGTCCAGCACCTAGTAATTAAGGGTTAAGTGTGGCAGCAGTAGTTATTTCCACCAGGGACTAAATACCAAACTCCACACGCAAGGACTCCCCCCTAGTGACATGAAGAAGAGAAGCGTTCACTACGTGAAACGCGGCGCTGTAGGCCACCTACATCATACACACGAGGGAAAGCTTCATTTATTTCAAGGCAGACATTCTGATATTCATCAGCGCTATACATCTCAAGCTTCCCCTGCCTGTGCATGTTATATTGGGATTGCGCTTACCATCATTTTATCGCGGGGGGGTCTCCACCTGAGGCCCCATTGAGGTATCACCTTTAACAGGCAAGTCCTCGAGCACATCAGCGCTGATTAACAAAGAATCAGCGCTGATTTTTGTAGGGACTGTCGTTAAAAGTTAGCCCGGTCCCTTCACTTGGGGGTCATAGATACGAAGATCAGCTGATCATCGAGAGGGCAGGGTGTGCGTATATGGGTTTTCACTGACTCGAACCCCAGCATTATCCACCATTAACCCCCACTCCTCATTTGAGCGAGCAATTTGGCAAGTCCTACTATACGTTTACCCCAGGGGCGGCAAACTTTTTCCCTGCGCCCCCCTGGACGGCCTTTGTCCCCTTGCTCCGCGCGCCCCCCAACTCCCAATACGCGCGCTCCGGCGTAATGACGTCACGTTGCCATACAAACGTGACGTCAAATGCAAATCGCAGCGTAATTTTGACGCCACGGTTGCCATGGCGCCGCAGGGAGGAGGAAGCACGCCGGAGAAAAAGCCACGGTTATATAAGTTAGGTTTACAGAGGGCCTAGCAGCTCACCCGGCACTTTAAATTTAAGTTTGCATCGGGGAAGCGCGCGGGGCCTCTGTAAACACCGCGGACCCCGCGGCAGAAGGGTTTGCGCCCCCCCTGGGGGGTCGCGCCCCACAGTTTGCGACCGCTGCGTTAACCCAATATCCGTGGTAGCACCCAGGGGGCTACAGCCTATAAAAATCACATTTACTAATTAGGCTAACCACCTGTGCCACTGCAGACACGTTGGAGGTTGCCTCCATGCCATAATCCACACTTGTGCGCAGACAGTACCACGACACGAAGGGGAATTGCATATATGTGCACAGTGTCCGCATCTGGCTCCTATGACAGATTCACTGGGGACAGCAACAGCAGTAACAGTGACAAACCTACAGTTTGAGCCACGATTCAAGGGGTCCCTTGGGTTCAAAAAACACATGCCATAGCCAACTGTATCAACTGCATAACAGGTGTCGTCTACTAATAACCTTACTACAGTTTAGGGTCTATAATGACTTTACGTAATGCTTAAAGCTATGCCATAAAAATCCTGTATTTACTACGAAGGTGCTCATGATCTGCAACTTTGATCAATAGTGTGGGGCTACAGAGGTTATTACCATAGGACCTGGTCATACAGTGCATATCTCTATCAGGGACAGACATCACATAGTCTAACCAAGCGACATCAGCCAAAACTGTATGTATTTGTGCCTATCCTCAGTGTCATCAATTTAGTGCGTACCATACGCCGGGATACACTCAGTAAGGGAGTGTTTGTTGAGGGGCTCTTCACAGGGCTCCTGTTTTCCATATTTCATTAGGTGATAGCTATTAGTAGCGTTTGATTCCCTCACTATTCATAGGGACTCTACTACATCTACCCACCTTACCGTAGGTGGGTATCAAGGATACAGTCACGCTGCTGTTTTGACGTACATTTAATTACGTTTTAACACCCTATTTTTATTAAAGGTATAAAATAAATGGATAATTTAAATTTACAGACCATTACATTTCTAGTGAGTCGAGTGCTGCACAAGACTGGGGTCCCTTGTTCTTTTGTCTGAATAATGAAAGAAGGAAGCCACAGTTCCTGGGACCGCAGTCCAGACGTAACACCTTTGCCTACCGGGTGGGGTCAGTGGGGTGGCCATAGGGTGTAACCCCTTAATACCGGGCCAACCCCCCTCCCCTCTTACGCGAGTGTATGCGTGTGTGAGTGTGTGTGAGAGTTAGTTTGTTGAGGAGGATGTGGGAGAGTTGTGCATGAGGTTCGGTGGTGTGAGAGTGTGTGTGAGATGCATGTGTGAGTAGAGAGTGTGTATGAGTGGAGATGCGTGGTGAGTGAATGAGTGAGTGTGTGTATGTGAAAGCTCTGTGGGTGTCGAGTGCGTGTGGTTTGTGTGTGTTGTATGTGAGAGGTGTGTGTGTGTGGAAGAGAGATGGCTATGGTGGAAGTGTGTGTGTGACGTGAATGCTGTGTTGTGTGAGTGGATGTGAGAAAAGGTGTGTGTGTGAGAGTGTGTAAGTGAAGGAGCAGTGTGGTGAGTGTTGTGTAGTTGAATGAGCGCTCTGTGAGAGAAGAGTGTGTAGTAGAGATTGGTGTGTGAGAGTGTGTGTTTGTGTGATGTGTGAGAGGTTGTGTTGCGAAATGTGGTTGTGTACTGTCGAGGAAGAGTGTTGGTGCTTTTGTTGTGCAGTGTGTGTGCGCGATGGTGGGCGTCGGTGGCAAGTGTGTAGTGTGGGAGTTGAGGTTCTTCTATACCTGTGGGGTGTGGTGGTGCACGCGCGTGTCTTCGCGCATGTGTGGTGTGTGAGGCGCGCGTGTGCGCAAATGTGTGCGCACGCATGTGAGGCCCGCGTGTGCGCACGCGTGTGGAAGCGTGGCGGAGTGTGAGCGAGTGTGTTGTGCGAGGGACGTGTGTGTTGGGTTGCGTGTGCTGTGCGCGCGTGTGTGTGTGAGAGTGTGTATGTGGTCGGTGTTGGTGCACGTGAGTGTGAGCGCGCGTTGTGTAGTGCGCGGTGTGTGTGTAGCGAGCGACTTTGTGTGCTAACGAGATCAGAGAAGAGTTAGGGTTTAGGGGGTGATTGAAAGTTAGGGTCAGGGTTTTGAAAGTTAGGTTTAGGGTTGAAAGTGGGGTTGAAAGTGGTGGGTTACAATGGGTGTGGTCTTAATAGAAAAGGGGGGTGGGGCTTAATAGAAACCGTGGGAGGGGCTTAAAATGGGTGGAGGGTGGAGTTAGGGTTAGGTTTTGAAAGTGAGGGTTTGGTTAGGGTGTAGAGTTAGGGTTGAAAGTGAGGGTTGGGTTAGGTTAGGGTTGACAGCTGAGGATGAAAGTGAGGGTTGAAAGTGTGAGGGCCTTTTTAAAAACGGTGGGAGGGGTGAAAAAACGGTGGGAGGGCATAAAAAGGGGTGCGGACTTAATAGAAAAGTCGGGCACATGGTATAAACTAGAAATGTGGAGGGGCCTTGCTAAAACAGTGGGAGGTGGCTTAATCTTAAAAACGTTGGGAAGGGGCTTTAAAACGAATGGAGGGGCTTAAAATGGGTTGTTTGTGGCTTAACAAAAAGTGGGGAGTGGAGGGCTTTTCCTCTTAAAAGGGCTTGTGTGTGGTTAATAGAAATAGTGGGCGGGGCGTACAATTAAAAAATGGGTGTGGTTAATAGGAAAGTGGGTGGGGATTTCTTAATAAAACGGGTGTGGTTAAGAGAAAAGTGGAGGAGCTTTAAAAAGAGGGTGTGGCTTACTAATGAAAAAGTGGAGGGGCTTCTAAAAATGGGGATGGCCTCTTAAGAGAAAAGTGGGAGGGGCTTTAAAATGGGGGTGGTTTAATAGGAAAAGTGGGGAGGGGCTAAAAACGGGTGGGGAGTGGGCTCTTAAAAACGTGGGAGGGGCGTCAAAATGGGTGTGGCTTGAATAGAAACGTGGGCGGGGTTAATAGAAAAGTGGGGAGGGCTTTTCTTAAAACGGCGGGAGGGGCTTAAAATAAAAATAGGGTGTGGTTAATAGAAAAAAAGTGGGAGGGGCTTCATAGAAAAAGTGGGAGGGGCTTTAAAAAACGGTGGGAGTGGCTTAAAACTGGCGTTGGCTAATAGAAAAGTGGGAGGGTCTTAAAAGAGGGTGAGTTGTTAGGGGTAGGGTTAAAAGTGGAGGGTTGGAGTCGGGTTAGGGTTAGGGTTAGGGTTTGAACGTGAGGGTTTGGTTAGGGTTTTAGGGTTTTGAAATGGGGTTTTTGAAAGTGGGTGGGGTTTCAAACGGGTTTAAAAGCGGGAGGGGCTTCTTAAAAGCAGTGGGACTGGCTTTAAGCAGTGGCTTAAAAATGGGTGTGGCTAAATAGAAAAGTGGGAGGGGATTTCTTAAAACCGGTTCTTGGGAGAGGGAGTGGCTAAAAAAACGGGGGGAGGGGGATTAAAATGCGGCGGGCTTAATAGAAAAGTGGGAGGGGGGCTTATAATAGAAAAGTGGGAGAGGGGATTTAAAAACGGTGGGAGAGAGTGGCTTAAAAACGGTGGGTGGGAGGGGGCTTAAAAAGGGTGTGGCTTTTAATAGAAAGTGGGCGGGGCTTAATAGAAAAGTGGGAGGGGCTTAAAAACCGGTGGGAGTGGCTTAAAAAAACGGGTGGGAGGGGCTAAAAATGGGTTTGAGGCTAATAGAAAAGTGGGTTGGAGGGGCTTACTAGAAAAGTGGAGGGGCTCTATAAAAAAACGGTGGGAGGGGCTCTTTTAAAAATGGGTGGGTGGGGGGGGGGATTAATAGGAAAAGGGGCGGGGCCTTATTATAGAAAGGGGAGGGGTTTAAACCGGATGGGAGTGGCTCGTTTAAAATGGGTGTGGCTTAATTAAGAAAAGTGGGCTGGGGGGCTTAATAAAAAAATGGGGGGGGATAAAAACGATGGGAGGGGCTTAAAAATTGGGCGTGGTTAATAGAAAAGTGGAGGGGCTTAATAGAAAGTGGGAGGGAGGGGCTTAAAAAACGGTGGGAGTGGGCTTAAAAGGTTGGGGAGGGTGGCCTTAATTTTTAAAAAGGGGTGTGGCTGAATCGAAAAGTTTGCCGGTCGGTGTTTCGGGGGGCGCTCGGGGCTTAATAGAAAAGTGCGGAGGGGTCTTAGAAAACCGCGGTGGGAGGGGCTTAAAACGGTGGGAGGGGCTTAAAAATGGGTGAGCTTAATAGAAAAAGTGGGCGGGGCTGATAGAAAAAGGGGAGTGGCGGTTAAAAGTGGGTGGAGTTAGGGTAGGGGTTAAAGTGGGGGTTGGATTAGGGGTTAGGGTCGGGTTGTAAAGTGAGGGTTGGGTAGGGTAGGGTTAGGGTGGATCCGAAAGTGAGGTGAAAGTGGGTGGGGTTTTAAAAGGCGGTAGGGGTTTTATTCTTAAAGACTTAAAAAACAGTGGGAGGGGCTTAAAAAAGGGGGGCTTATAATAGAAAGAAAAGTGGGTGGGCTAAAGGAAAAGTGGGAGGGGCTAATAATAGAAAAGTGGAGGGGCTTTTAAAACGTTGGGGGGGTGGGTGGCGTTAAAAAACGTGTGGGAGTGGCTTTAAAAATGGGTGTGGCTAATAGAAAAGCTGGGCGTGGGGGGGGGCTTAATAGGAAAAGTGGGAGGGCTTAAACCGGTGGGAGTGGCTTAATTTAAAACGGTTGGGAGGGGTAAAAATGGGTGAGGCTTATAGAAAAGTGGGAGGGGCGTATAGAAAAGTGGGATGGGCTAAAAAGGATGGGAGGGCCTTTATTTTAAAATGGGTGTGGCTTAATAGAAAGTTGGGCGGGGCTAATAAAAAAAAATGGCAGGAGGGGCATATAACAACGGATGGGAGTGGCTTCAAAAATGGGAGTTGGCTTAATAGAAAAGTGGGAGGGGCTTATAAAAACGGTCGGGAGTGGCTAAAAATGGGCGTGGGCTTAATAGAAAAGTGGGAGGGTCTTAAAAGTGGGTTGGATTAGGTTAGAGGCGTTCGGGTTAAAAGGTGAGGGTTGGATTTAGGGTTAGGGTTTAGGGTTAGGGTTTGAAGGTGAAGGAGGGTGGGTAGGGTTAGGGTTTGAAAGTGAGGGTTGAATAAGTGGGGGGGGTTTAAAATGGGGAGGGGGCTCTTCTAAAAAAGCAGTGGGAGTGGCTCTAAAAATGGGTGTGTGGATAAATACACAAATTGGGAGGGGCTTAAAACCGGTGGGAGTGGCTTTTTCTAAAAAACGAGCTTGGGAGGGGCTGTTTTCCTTTTAAAAATGGGCGTGGATAATAGAAAAAGTGGGAGGGGTTAATAGAAAAAAGTGGGAGGGGCTTAAAAACGGTTGTGGGGAGTGGCTTAAAAACGGTGGGAGGGGCTTTTAAAAAAGGGGTGTGGTAATAGAAAAGTGGCATAGGTGGGGCTTAATAGAAGTGGGAGGGGCTAAAACGGTGGGAGTGCTTTAAATAACGGTGGGAGGGGCTTTGGGAGGGGCTTAAAAAATGGGGTGAGGTTAATAGAAAAGTGGGAGGTGCCGAGGGCTTAAAGGAAAAGGTGGGAGGGGCTTAAAACTAAACACCCGGTGGGAGGGGTTAAAATGGGTGTGGTTAATGAAAAGTGGGCGGGGGAAGGGGGTAATAAAAAAATGGGCGGGGCATCATAAAAACATGGGAGTGGCTTAAAAATGGGCGTGGCTTGCTAATAGAAAAGGCGGGAGGGGATTAATAGAAAGTGGGAGGGGCTATCTTAAAAACGGTGTGGGAGTGGCTTAAAAACGGTGGGAGGGGCTTAAAAAGGGTGGTGTGTTGCGTAATAGAAGGACAAGTGGCGGGGCTAATAGAAAAGTGGAGGGGCTTAACGGTGGGAGTGGCTGTAAAAACGGTGGTGGAGGGGCTGAAAAATGGGCGTGAGGGCTTAATCTTCTAATAGACAAAATTGGGCGGGGGCTAATAGAAAAAGGGCGAGTGGCTTAAAAGTGGGTGGGAGTAGGTTGGGGTATAAAGTGAGGGTTTGGATTAGGGTAGGGAGGGTGAAAGTGAGGGTCGGGTTTTGGGTTGAGGGTTAGGGTTGAAAGTGAGGGTTTTGAAAGTGGGGGGGGTTTAAATAGGGAGGGGCTTAATTAAAAAACAGTTGGGAGGCGGGCTTAACAAGGGGTGTGGCTTATAGAAAAGTGGGGCGGGCTTAATAGAAAAGTGGGAGGGGCTTAATAGAAAAAGTGGGAGGGGCTTTTTTAAAAGTTGGGAGTGGCTTAAAAACGGTGGGAGTGGCTAAAAAGGGGTGGGGGCTTAATAGAAAAGTGGGCGGGGCTTAATAGAAAAGTGGGGAGGGCTTTTCACTTAAAACGGGGGGGTTTGGCTTATTAAAAAACGGTTGGGAGGGGGATTAAAAAGGAGTGAGGCTTCTTCTTAAAGAAAAGTGGGGAGGGGGAGGGGCCTTAATGAAAAGTGGGAGGGGCTAAAAAAAAACGGTTGGGGTGGGAGGGGCTTTTTCTTAAATGGGTGTTGCTTAATAGAAAAGTGCGGGGCTTATAAAAAAAATGGTGGAGGGGCATAAAAAACGATGGGAGTGGCTTAAAAAATGGGCGTGGCTTAAATAGAAAGTGGGAGGGGCTTCTAAAAACGGTGGGAGTGCTTAAAAATGGGCGTGGCTTAATAGAAAAAGTGGGAGGGTCTTAAAAGGGGGTGGTGGAGTTAGGGGTAGGGTTAAAAGTGAGGGGATTAGGGTTAGGTAGGGTTAGGGTTAGGGTGACAGTGAGCGGTTGGGTTGGGTTAGGTGAAGCTGGGTTGAAAGTGGGTGGGGTTAAAAGGGGAGGGGCCTTAAAAAAGCAGTGGGAGTGGCTAAAAATGGGTTGTGGCTAAATCGAAAAGTGGGAGGGGCTAAAACCGGTGGGAGTTGGGCTTAAAAACGGTGGGAGGTGCTTAAAATGGGCGTGGCTTAAGAGAAAGTGGAGGGGCCTTAATAGAAAAGTGGCGTGAGGGGCCTAATATAAAAAAACGGCTAGGGAGGGGCTCAAATGGGTGTGGCGTAATAGAAAGTGGGCGGGGGCTTAATAGAAAAGTGGGAGGGGCTTTAAAAACGGGGGAGTGCTTTTCTTAAAACGGTGGGAGGGCTTAAAAATGGGCGTGTGGCCTGAAGAGAGAAAAGTGGGAGGGGCTTCTTAATGAGGGGCTTGGGCTAATAGAAAGTGGAGGGGCTTACCTAATTAAACAACGGTGGGGAGTGGCTTGAGAAACGGTGTGGGCGTGGGAGGGGTTAACTTCTAATAAAAAGGGGTGTGGCTTTAATAGAAAAGTGGGCGGGGGCTTAAAGAAAAGTGGGATGAGGAACGGGGCTTTTTTAAAACCGGTTGGGAGGGCTTAAAAACGGTGGGAGGGGATTAAAAGGGGTGAGGGTAAAGAAAGTGGAGTGGCTAATAGAAAGTGGGAGGGGTAAAAAACGGTGGAGGGGCGAAATGGTGCTGGGCTTAATAGAAAAGGGGCGGGGGCTTAATAAAAACGGGGAGGGGATACAAAACGATTGGGAGTGGCTTGAAAATGGGCGTGGCTTTGGCTTAATAGAAAAGTGGAGGGGCTTAGCTTTAATCAACGGTGGGAGTGGCTTTAAAAAAGGGGCGCGTTGGCTTAATAGAAAGTGGGAGGGTCTTAAAAGTGGTGGTTTAGGGTAGGGTTTAAAAGTAGGGTTGGATTAGGGGTTAGGGTTAGGGTTGGGTTGAAAGTGAGGGTGGGTTAGGGTTAGGTTTTGAAAGTGAGGGTTTGTGAAAAGTGGGGGGTGTTTAAAAGGGGAGGGAGGGGCTTTTACAAAAGGCAGTGGGAGTGGCTTACACTTAAAATGGGTGTGGGCTAAATAGAAAGTGGGAGGGGCTTTAAAACGGTGAGGAGTGGCTAAAAACGGTTGGGAGGGGCTTAAAAATGGGCGTGGCCTTAATAGAAAAGTGTGAGGGGCTTATAGAAAAGTGGGAGGGGCTAAAAAACCGGTGGGAGCGGGCTTAACTTAAAATGGGGGTGGCTTAATAGAAAAGTGGGCGGGGTAATAGAAAAGTGGGGGGCTTAATTAAACCGGGTGGAGTGGCTTAAAAACGGTGGGAGGGGCTTAAAAAAATGGGTGAGGGGTGAGGCTTACTAGAAAAGTGGGACGGGGCTTAATAGAAACCGGGGGAGGGCTTAAAAACGGTGGGAGTGGCTTAAAAAACGGTGGGAGGGGCTTAAAAATGGGTGAGGCTTAATAGAAAAGGGGGCGGGGCTTAATAAAAAAAAATGGGAGGGGCATAAAAACGATGGGAGTGGCTTAAAAATGGGCGTGGCTTAATAGAAAAAGTGGGAGGCGGCTTAATAGAAAGTGGGGGACCGGGGCTTTTGTAAAAACGGGTGGGAGAAGTGGGTGGGTGAGTGTAAAAACCGGGGGAGGGGCTTAAAAGGGGTGTGGCCTTAATAGAAAAGTTGGGGGCGGGGCTTATAGAGAAAAGTGGGAGGGGCTTCGTTCTTTAAAAACGGTGGGAGGGGTGGCTTTTAACAAACGGTGGGAGGGGCGTTAAAAAGGGGTGAGGGCCTTCATAGAAAAAGGGGCGGGGCTTAATAGAAAAGGGGTTAGGGTTAGGGTTAGGGTTAGGGTTTAGATGGTTTAGGGTTAGGTTTAGGGTTGGGGTAGTTAGGTTTGGGGTAGGGTTATTTAGGGTTAGGGTGTTAGGGTTAGGGTAGGGTTAGGGTTAGGGTTAGGGTTAGGGTTAGGGTGAGGGTTAGGGTTAGGGTTAGGGTTCGCGTGGTTAGGGTTAGGGTTACGGGTTAGGGTTAGGGTTAGGGTTTAGGGTTAGGGTTAGGGTTATAGGGGAAGGAATACGAAAATTTAGGTATGGGACTCATTACGGTACTAAACCCAATCAGAGAAGAGTTAGGGGTTTTTGGATGTGAAAGTAGGGTTGAAAGTAGGGTTGAATGTTGAAGTGAACGTTAGGGTTGCGACAAGTTAGGTTGAATGATGAAGTTAGGGTTGACACTTAGGATTATTGTTCTATTTTTGTTTGGCCAGGGTTATAGGGGGAATAAATACGAAAATGTAGTATTTGATGACTCATTTGGGGGTACTAACCAATCAGGAAGAGTTAGGGTTGAAGTTAGGGGTTGACAGTTAGGGTTTGAACTGAAGTTTAGGGTTGAAAGTTAGGGTTGAAAGTTAGGGTTGACACTTAGGATTATTTTTCTATTTGTTTGGCCCAAGGGGGTAGGGGGGAATACAAAAATTAGGGTAGGTGACTCATTTGGGTACTACCAATCAGAGAGAGTTAGGGTTGAAGTAGGGTTGAAAGTTAGGGGTTGAAAGTTAGGGTTGGACACTTAGGATTATTTTCTATTTTTGTTTGGCCAGGGTTATAGGGGAATATAGGGGAATACGAAAAAAAGTTAGGGGGTATGTGATCATTGGGTACTAACCAATCAGAGAAGAGTTAGGGTTGAAAAGTTAGGGTTGAAGTTTAGGGTTGGAAATGAAAGTTAGGGTTGTGAAAGTTAGGGTTGAAGGCGAAAGTAGGGTTTTGAAAGGAGGGTTGAAAGTTGAGGGTTTGAATGAAAGTTAGGTTGAAAGTTAGGTTGACACTTAGGATTATTTTTCTTATTTGTTTGGCCCAGGGTTATAGGGGAATACAAAGAAATTTAGGTATGTGATCATTTAGGGTACAACCATCAGAGAGTAGTTCGGTGTTGAAAGTTAGGGTTGAAACTGAAAGTTAGGGTGAAAGTTAGGGTTGAACACTAGGATTATTTTTTCTATTTTTGTTTGGCCAAGGGTTATAGGGGAATACGAAAATGAGGTATTGTGACTCATTTGGCGTTACGACCCCAATCAGAGAAGAGTAAGGTGAATGAAAGGTAGGGTTGAAAGTATTAGGGTGAGAGTAGGGTTGAAAAGTTAGGGTGGACACTTAGATTCTTTTTCTATTTTTGTTGGCCCAGGGTATAGGGGAATACAAAAATTTAGGTATGTGACCTCATTTGGGTACCTAACCAATCAGAGAAGAGTTGGGTGACAAGTTGGGTTGAAAGTTAGGGGTGAAACAGTTAGGTTGACATAGGATTATTTTCTATTTTGTTTCGGGCCCTAGGGTTATAGGGGAGAATACGAAAATTTAGGTATGTGACTCATTTGGGTAGCTAACCCAATCAGGAAGAAGCGTAGGGTTGAAAGTAGGGTTGAAGTTAGGGTTGGAAACGTTAGGGTTGAAAGTTAGGGTTGAAAGTTAGGGGTTGAAATTAGGGTTGAAAGTTAGGGTTGAAAGTAGGGTTGAAAGTTAGGGTTGACACTTAGGATTACTTTTTCTATTTTTGTTGGCCAGAGGGTTAAGGGGAATACGAAAATTAGGTATGTGACTAATTTAGGTACTAAACCAATCAAGAAGATGTTAGGGTTGAAAGTTGAGGGTTTGAAAGTTGGGCGTTAGCGGTGTTGAAAGGTAGGGTTGAAAAGTTAGGGTTGACACGTAGATTATTACGTCTATTTGTGTTTGGCCAGGGTTATAGGGGAATACGAAATTTAGGTATGGGACTCATTTGCGGTATCTAAAACCAATCAGGAGAAGAGTTAGGGTGAAAGTTAGGGTGAAAGTTAGGGTGATTGAAAGTTCGGGTTGGACACTCAGGGATTATGTTTCTACTTTTGTTTGGACCAGGGTGATAGGGGAGAATACGAAAATTTAGGTATGTGACTCATTTGGGGTTACTAACCCAATAAGAGAAGGAAGAGGTACGGTTGAAAGTTAGGGTTGAAAAGTTAGGGTTGAAAGTTAGGGTTGAAAGGTCGGTTTGAAAAGTTAGGGTTGACATTAGATTATTTTTTTCTATTTGTCTTGGCCCAGGGTTATAGGGAGGATACAAAAAAATTAGGATGTGAATCATTGGGGGGTAACTAAACATCAGAGAAGAGTTAGGGTTTGAAAGTAGGGTTGAAAGTTAGGGTTGAAAGTAGGGTTGACATCTTCGGATTATTTTTCTATTTTTGTTTGGCCCAGGTTTATATGGGGGAATACGAAAGATTTAGGTATGTGACTCATTGGGGGTACTAACCATCAGAGAGAGTTAGGGTTGAAGTTAGGGTTGAAAGGTAGGGTTTTGAAGTTAGGCGTTGAAAGTTAGGGTTGAATTTTAGGGTTTGACACTTAGGATATGTTTCTATTTTTGTGGGGGCCCAGGGGTTTATAGGGGGAGGGAATACGAAAATTTAGGGTATGTGAGATTTGGGTAATAACCGATAGGAAGAGGTTAGGGGTGGACGTTAGGGTTGAAAGTTGGGGTTGATTGAAAGTAGGGTTGACACGTAAGGATGTATTTTCTATTTTTGTTTGGCACAGGGTTATAGGGGAATACGAAAATTTTAGTATGTGACTCATTGGTATAACCAGAATAGAGAAGAGTTAGGGTTTTTTGAAACAAGGTAGGGTCTGAAAGTTTTAGGGTTGTTGAAAGTTAGGGTTGAAAGCTTAGGGTTGGTTGAAAGTTAGGATTATTTTTCTAGTTTTGTTTGCGCCCAGGGGGGTATAGGGGGAATACAAAAAAAATTGGTATGTGGACCTCATTTGAGGTACTAACCCAATCAGAGACGAGGTAGGGGTTGAAGTTGGGTGTTGAAAGTAGGGTTGAATGAAAGTTAGGGTTGAAAGTAGGTGTTGACACTTAGGATTATTTTTCATTTTTGTTGGCCCAGGGTTATAGGGGAAATACGAAAATTTAGGTAGTGACTCATTGGGGGTACTAACAATAGAGAAGAGTTAGGGTTGAAAGTTAGGGTTGAAGCTTTGAAAGTTAGGGTTGAAAGTTCGGGTGAAAGTTAGGATGAACTGAAATGTGAAAGTCTAGGGTTGAAAGTTAGGGTTGAAGTTAGCGGTTGACACTTAGATTATTTTCCTATTTTTGTTTGGCCCCCCGGGTAAGGGGAATAGAAAATTTAGGTATGTGGACTCATTTGAGGTACTACCAATAGAGAAGAGTTAGGGTTGAAAGTTTTTAGGGTTGAAGAGTTAGGGTTGAAAAGTTAGGGTTGAAAGTTAGGGTGGACACTTAGGATTTTTTTTATATTTCTTGTTTGGACCCAGGGTTATAGGGGAATACGAACATGTAGGATGTGACTCATTTGGGTACTAACCAATCAGAGAAGAGTTAGGGTTGAAAGTTAGGGTTGAAAGTTTAGGTGAACGTTAGGGTTGAAAGTAGGGTTGACATTTTAGGATTATTTTTATATTTGTTTGGCCCCAGGGTTAAGGGGAAAATCCAAAAATTAGGTATGTGACTCAGTTGGGTATAAACAAATCAGAGAAGAGTAGGGTTGAAGTAGGGTTGAAAGTTTGGGTGAAATGTTAGGGTTGGGTTAGGTGTAGGGTTCTTAGGGTTAGGGTTCGGGTAGGGTTTTTTTATAGGGGAATACGAAAAATTTAGGTATGTGACTCATTTGGTACTAACCAATCAGGAGAAGAGTTCGGGATTGATAAGTATTGAAAGTTGTAGCGGTGAAAGTAGGGTTGAAAGTTAGGGTTGAAAGTTAGGGTTTTGAAAGTTAGGGAGTGGAAAGTTAGGGTTGACATTAGGTTATTTTCTATTTTGTTTGGCCAGGTTGTCTAGGGGAGGGAATTAAAAAAAGAATTTAGGTATGTGACTCATTTGTGGGATAACAAATCAGCGACGAGTTAGGGTTGAAGTTAGGGTTTGAAAGTTAGGGTTGATGAAAGTTAGGGTTGGGTAGGGTTAGGTTTCTGTGATAGGGTTAGGGTTAGGGTTATAGGGGAATAGAAAAATTTAGTTATATGTGACTCATTGGGTGGTACTAACCAATCAGAGAAGAGTTAGGGGTTTGAAATTGAAAGTTAGGGTGTGAAAGTTAGGTTGAAAAAGTTAGGGTTTAATGAAAGTTAGGGTGAAAGTTAGGGTGATTTGAGTGAAAGTTTAGGGTTTTGAAAGTTAGGGTTGACACTTAGGTTATTTTTCTATTTTGTTTGCCCAGGGTTATGGGGAAGGGAATACGAAAATTTAGGTATGTGACTCATTTGGGTACAACCAATCGAGAGAAGAGTTAGGGTTGTGAATGAAAGTTAGGGTTGAAAGTTAGGGTGAAAGTTAGGGTGAAGTTAGAGTTGACACTTAGGATTATTTTTCTATTGTTGTTTGGCGCCCAGGGGTTATAGGGGAATACAAAATTTAGGTATGCTGACTCATTTGGGGTATAACGCCATCAGAGAAGATTTAGGGTGAAAGTTAGGGTTGAATGAAAGTTAGGGTTGAAATGAAGTTTAGGGTTGAACTTAGGATATGTTTCTATTTTTGTTTGCGCCCGGGTGATAGGGAATACAAAATTTAGGTATGTGAACTCATTTGGGTACTACACCAATCAGAGAAGAGTGAGGGTTTGAAAGTTAGGGATGATGAAAGTTAGGGTTGAAAGTTAGGGTGGGACACTAGGATTATTTTCTCATTTTTGGTTTGGCCCCAAGGGTTATAGGGGAATACTCGAACATTTAGGTATGTGGACTCCTTTGGGTACCTAACCCAATCAGGAGAAGAGTAGGGTTTGGGTGAAAGTTAGGTTGAAAGTTAGGGTGAAAGTTTTGAAGTTCGGTGGTTGAATGAAAGTGAGGGTTAGGGTTAGGGTTAGGGTTAGGGGTAGGGTTAGGGTTTAGGGTATTATAGGGGAATACGAAAATTAGGTATGTGGACTAATTTGGGACTAACAAATAAGAGAGAAGAGTTAGTGGTTGAAAGTTTAGGGGTGTAAAGTTAGGTTAGGGTTAGGGTTAGGGCTAGGGTTAGGGTCTAGGGTTAGGTTTATAGGGGAATACGAAAAGTTAGGTATGTGACTCATTGTGGTACTAACCAACTCAGAGAAGAGTTAGGGTAAAGTTAGGGTTGAAAGTTAGTAGGGTTGTTGTTGAATTGAAAGTTAGGGTTGAAAGTTAGCTTGTGAAAGAGGTAGGGTGAAAGTTAGGGTGGAAGTTAGGTTGAAAGTTAGGATTATTTTAATTTGTTTTGGCCCAGGGTTTTTATAGGGGAATACAAAAAAATTAGGGTTAGGGTGTAGGGTTAGGTGTTAGGTTAGGGTATAGGGGGAGTACGAAAAATTTATTGTATGTGCACTTTCATTTGCGGTACTAACAATCAGAGTAAGAGTGAGGGTTCGCATTGAACGTTAGGTAGGGTGACCCTTACGATTATTTTTGTATTTGGTTTGGTATTTTTGGTTAAAAAAGAAATAGTAACATTTTAGTTTATGTGGAATCTTTAGAGTCTTGGCCAAGAGAGTTAAGGTTGATGGAAAAATTTAGGGGGAGGGTTGTGGGTTTGGGGGTGTTGAGGGTTGGTCGAAAGGGTGGTAAGGAAAAAGGTAAGTGCGGTAAGCACGTGAGGGAGGTGGGGGTAGGTGGGGGGAGGGAGGGTTTTAAGGGATGTAATGGGTGGGTGTGGGTATAAGGAGGGTGAAAGGTTTTGAGGGAAGGTGGTATTGAAGAGAGTGGGTAGGTGGTGTTGAAGGTGGATTAGGGCGGGTGAGTAAATGTGTCTGGGAGGGTGAGGATGAAGAGGTGGGTGAAAAAGTGTGGGTAGTTCAGGTTATGGGTTGAGTGGGCAAGGGTTGATGGCTGGGTGGTATTGGGTGTGCAAGGTAAGGGTGTGGAAGGTGATAAGTTTATTATGGATGATGAGGGTTAGAAGTGGGGGTGTCAGATGGTATTTAGAAGGTGGGAGAGGGAGGTTGGGTGAAGGGGGTGGGGAAGGTGATGTTGAGGTGGGTTGAGGGAGCGGGTTACTATGGGTATAGGAGGCTTGTAGTAAGGTGAGGCCAGTAAGGTAAGTGAAACGTGGGTTGAGGGAGGGGTGAGGTAAGGGTGGGAAGAGGGAGGGTTGTGTTTAAGTTGGGGGTTGTAAAGGTTGGGTGAATGTAGGTGAGGTAGGGGGGATGAGTGAAGGTGTGGGTGAAGTGAAGGTGTTGGTGTGACTGAGGGGGGAGACTGCAAGGGGTTCCGTGCTGGGGTCGTGGGACAGGGGGTTCGAGGATGGCTGGTGAGGCCCTACTATCCCCTCCCCCATTTTTGTTATGATCGTTGGCTCAGTTTTTCATTGTTTTCCCCCTGGTTCATCGTCACCTACCTTCTTTGTACATTTATTCCCTTTCTGTTTACGGCCTCTCCCTTGCAATATTGCCCTCCACCCATTCGTCATCCCGACCCTTTGCTTTTCTTCTTTCCCGCTTCTTTTATGCCCCCGCATCCTTTCCTCCCACTTTTCGGTTCTAGATCAATCTTCACCCCGCCAGCAGTCTTCGATTTGTCTTTACGTGGATAGGTGAAGGTGGATGAGGTGGTGGGTGTGATAGTGAACATTGGGTCACGAGCGGTGCAGGGCGGGCTGGAATCAGCTGTGAGCCTGCCGTTCTATTTTGTTGTATTTTCTATTCCCTAGTCCAATTGACGTTGCCTTAGATGCAGTTAGTCATTCAAAATTTTGAAAACTCTCTGCATTCGTTGCATGTTAGCGAGAGGGCAACACTTAGAGGTAAAGAGCTAGGCTTTGACCCACTTACTAAGTACTGGACATTGAGGACTAGATCACGTTTTGTACAGAGCGGAGATTCTCTCTGCCGTAATATGATAGTAGGAGTGTGAGAAGGCACTTACGGATATCGTCCGTTAATAAACGTGCGGGAAGTTTATCATTTACGGCCAGGACGTGTAGTTGACTGGGTCTTTCAGCCCCCCCAATTTTCCAGCTCGAAGCTGCGCTTGCAGCGGGGACAGTAGCGAACGAGTTCACCTGCCCTGACTCTTTAAAAAAGGGCAACACTGGTAAAGGAGAGAATCAAATCAAAGCTGATATTCCTGAGAGATAAAAGCACTGCATTGTGTAGGTGTACTCAGTTACCTCAACCACTTACCTCATTGTTTAGTATGTCCTCTTTGGAACTCATCTTGATAGACGAACTTACCTAGTTTTATAAGGCAAATAAATGTTACCCAAATAAGTGAAAAAAAAATATAATGCAATGCCCCTTTAGAGGCAATGCGTTGTGCGGACCCTCTTTCACTGATGACTAAAATAAACAAGTGCTAGACTGAGTTCGAGAGAGAGAGGGGTGTGAGGAGAGAGGGGAGGTGGTAGTCCTGCAAGAGGAGAGAAAGAAAGGACATTTTGTTGGAGAGTAAAATTACAGGTGATTTAGAAGGAGAAGGTGATGCTAGTCAGGGGAGAGTTAATAGAGAGCAGGAATCAGCGCTGATATAACCAAGATCAGCGCTGATGTAGGGGACTGTGCATTACAAGTTAGACCGGTTCCCTTCACGTGGTCATAGATACAGATCAGCTGATCATCGAGAGGGAGGGTGGTGCGTCTATGGGTTTCACTGACTAACCCCAGCAGTATCCACCCTTACACCCCACTCCTCTTTGAGCTGAGCAATTTGGCAATCCTACTATACGTTAACCCACTATCCGCTGAGTAGCACCACAGGGGGTTACAGCCTATAACATCACATTTACTGATTAGTGCTAACCCACCTGTGCCACTGCAGACACGTTGGAGGTTGCCTCCATGCCATCATCCACCCTTTGTGCGCAGCACAGTACCACGCTCACTTAAGGGTAATTGCATATATGTGCACAGTGTCTGCATCTGGCTCCTATTACAGCGTCCACTGGGCAGCAACAGCAGATAACATTGACAACCTACATTGACATGATTCAAGGTGTACACTGGTTAAAAACACATGCATAGCACCACTGTATCAACTGCTATTAACAGGTGTCTCTACTACTAACCTTACCTACAGTTTAGGTGTCTATATGACTTTACGTAATGCTCTAGCTATGCCATACCATCCTGTATCTTACTACGAAGTGTGTCCATGAGTCTGCACCTTTGATCAATAGTGTGGGCTACACAGGTTCTTACCATAGACCTGGCTCATACAGTGCATATCTCTATCAGGGACAGACATCACATAGGTCTAACCAAGCGCACATCATGCCACACTGTATTATTGTGCCTATCCTCAGTGTATCAATTTAGTGCGTACCATACGCCTGGATACACTCGTAAGGAGAGTGTTTTTTTGAGTGGGCTCTCACAGGCTCCTTTTTCCTATATTTCTAGGTAGCTACTATTAGTAGCGTTTGATCCCCAATATTCATTAGGGACTCTACTACATCTACCCACCTTACCGTAGGTGGGTTATCAAGGATACAGTCACGTGCTGTTGATTACCATTTAATTACGTTTTAACACCCTATTTTTTATTCAAGGTTATAATAAAGTATAATTTTAAATTTACAACATTACATTTCTAGTGATTGAGTGTTGCAAGACTGGGTGCTTTTTCTTTTGTATGATATAATCACGTCTCCATCCAGTCAGCACCTCACTGGGGTCTAACACTAGCTGTGCGGGTTTCCTTTGCATGTAGCATTCCACCTTGTCATGTCAGGAGAATGTATGTTCCCCTGTTCCCATGTTTCATTATAATCCTGTATTTTAAAGATGTTTTAAAGTGCATTTCTGTATCTCCAGTTCTGGAGGTCGCAGAGAGTTGATATTTGGCCAATATGTGGAGTCACTATAGGCATTAAAAACGGACAAATTTCGACCCACTGAGCCCACCAGAATGGAACTTATTAATATGTGTAGATATTAAAGTGTATATGTATGGTATTTTGGATCTGTTCTGAAAATGCAGACTCCATCCGCTATGCTAATAGGTCATGAAGGGCAGCCGGCTGATTGAGCCTAAGCACTGTGATCAAAAGTTAACTGCCCTGATTGTTTACACTAAGTACTAATCAACAGACCAAGTACTACTCAACAGACTCTGCCACTCTAATTGTTACCTGAGGGTGGAGAATCATCAAACTGGAGTGGTTTGTAAGTGTTATGTCTACACCTACAAACAATGCAGATACTTAATTTGGTAGACTGGTCGTCGCCCCTGATTTAATTATGGGGCTACCCATAGAGTCCCAGTACACATGGGCTAATTAGCTGGGGGGCATGGGTTAATCTGTGTCTCCACGTTAGGGATTGGATACAGATAATTGTTCACCAATAGTCTGTATTCAATGTTAAGAATAGGGTTGCACAGGTATATAAACTGTGTCAACCCTACAGCTTTTGAGTTGTGCTTCTGATTCCACCTGGAATGTCACCGGATTGCTGGAGAATTGCTAGCTGATACTTCTCCATTCCCCAACCCTAAGTAAGGCCTTGGCCATGTTTGGCGCTTGCTCGCTCTCGCTTGCTGCCGCTCGCTCTACCAGGAGCTTTTTGCTGTCCTTACAGAGGAGACAGCAAGCGCTTGGGAGGCGGGTATCACTGTGTGTGTGTGTCACTT
>WSYH01003118.1:21672-72404 GCA_036426205.1 Ascaphus truei
GGGGGAACTTGTGTGTGTGTGGTTGTTGTGTGTGTTTGTGTGTGTGTGTGTGTGTGTGGAGTGTGTGTGTGTGTGTGTGTGTGTGTGTGGTGTGTGTATTATCTCCTCTTTAATCCCCCCTTCCCCCCCCGCCCCCCCCCCCCTGGGGGTTGTGCGCCTCCCTTCTTTGCTCACCTTGTGCAACTTTTAATAATCTCTTAAACTCCCGAGCCGGCGCACGCATCACACCCACACCCACACTCCCGCAGCACACCCAGCGCCCGATACCCCCTCCACACACACAATGCCACACACAATGCCCACCCACAAAGGCACACACTATCGCGGGCCGGGGGCGGGCGCGTCACTGGCCAGGGGCGGGCCAGTGACGACACACGGAGCTGGTTCGCCCTCATTGGGCGAACCGCTCACGTGACCGGCCTGTCTCGCCGGCAAGCGGGGGAATTTTAAATTCCCCCAAGACCTGCGCTTCCGCAAGCGCGCGGAAGCGCAGGTGAGCCCCTACTAAAGCCGCTCTAATTGCGGCTGTAGGGGCTCAGTGCTGAGCGGGAGCGCGCCTCAGCGCGCTTCCGCCAGCAAGCAGGTAACATGTCCGGGGCCTAAGTGTTACCTTCTTGCCTGTTAATTGTACTATATTGCTGTGTTCACCTTTTTAAGGAATAAATGATATTTTATTATATCTAAGCCTCGTTCAGTTCAACCCAGATATTTGGTGTTTATTATATCTTGTCATAAGCTACCGTGACAGTAACCTCATATGAGAATTGCTTAAGTTACTGAGCATCACTAAGTCACGAACTACATCGTACCATCCGGAAGGGGAAGCTGTGCCCGAACGTTTCAATCGAACACTGCTCGACATGCTGGGCACCCTGAAGGGCTCTTAGAAGACCGAATGGAGTAAGCACGTAGAGACTTTAGTGCATGCTTATAATTGTACTCGCCATGAGTCCACAGGGTATACCCCATACTTCCTAATGTTTGGACGAGAAGCTCGGCTGCCAGTGGATGTGCGTCTGCGGATATCTACCAATGGGGTATCGAACAGGACGCATTTTTGTTATGTGCAAAGATTACAAGACAGCTTGCATCAGGCATATAAACTGGCAGAGAAGGCAGCTGCGCAACTAAATGCGAGTAATAAGAGGCGCTATGATCACAAAGTTCGCAATAAGGAAATCCGTCCAGGGGATGCGGTCCTCCTTCGCAATTTGGGTGTCCCCGGAAAGCACAAACTGGCCGACCGTTGGAGAGATGGCGTGTATGAGGTGGAGTCGCAGATGCCTGGCCTCCCGGTATATCGCATCAAGGACTCAGAAAGCCGGGTAAAGGTATGGCATAGAAATCATCTCCTTCCCATACCTCAAGTAGCGGATAACAAATTGGAAGTGCCCACTGTTTCGCTAGATGGAGAGTCAGATGTTACAGAGGTTGGTCCAGAGACTGTAGTTAATACCACCTGTGAGAATCCTATGGAGGGAACCTCTCAAAAGGGCCTTCCGACCGCTGGGGCATCTCCCGAAGGAGCTAGGGATAAAGGGCCCCTTGGTCCAACACCAGACACGCTGACTCCAATGAGTCAGCCGTTAGACCCACAGAGCCCATGCTTTGTGCCTCAAAGAGACTGTGTAGGAACATTGAGCCCCTCAAGGGAAGAGACTGAATTGCCAAGCGAGATTTATTACTCTCCAGAGGGAGTAACGGAAGAGCATCTGCGCAGAAGCCAAAGAGCTGGGCAACCTCCCATGAGAATGACTTACGATCAATTCTGGGCACCCCATTATGAGGCTCAGCAGTGGGCTCGCCATAGAGTGAGATCTGTGATTGGAATGTTCAATGAAATGTATAACCTCATGTAGAGTATACAGTGATAAGTTGTATTTCTCAGGTATGCATTTTTATTGTGTAAATATGTGTATTGGTTACGTTATCCAAGCGGGGCCGTTGGATTCCACTAGGGGGAGAATGTAGGGGTGTCCTGGTTTCTTCCTTACCTCCGCTGCAGGGAGCACTCTGAGGGGTTGTTGTTGAGGGAGCGTTCGGTGGCTCCGCGGCAGCGTAAAAGCCAGGCGCGACGGCCCGGAGCGGGGAGAGTTCACGCATGTGCAGTGTAACGCGCGCGAACGGCTGGCCAATCACCAGGAGGCTCCATAGTTAACTACAAGTCCCATGAGCCTCAGCAGAGCCACCTGACACCAGGGAACGAATAGGAGTGCAGGGATAGCTGGCAGGCAGGAAAGGGAAGCGTGGGGGAGAGACCACGCGAGCAGATGGAACCGGAGGAGCAAGGGGAGAGGTTGTGTCTGTGTGCAGGGGGTCAGTGACCCACCTGCGTAGGCCAGATTTCCCCTCAGGCCCCAGTGTACACCCGGAATTACCATAAGCTTGTGGTGCTGCAGGGACGCCCTATATAGATAGAGACACCTAGTCACTTACTGTAGTAACAGATAGGGACATAGTGTCGCGAAGCTGCGGTGGTGACAGTGGTTTGGGCCCAAGCTGCTGGACATCATCAACTCGAGAGAGAGACTGCACTGGATCGGCGGCTCCTTTGTGAAGTCAGTTGCCGGTTACAGGAGTAGCCGGAAGGTATTTAATAAGTGCACCAACACCGGTACCAACGGGTGCTGATCCTGCCTTGGGGGAGGACTCTTTGGGGACACTGGGTTGAGTGACCAAAGGACTGCGTATATATCTATATATCAGTGGACACGCTGTGGGGTGCACGCGGTGACAGGAAAGTGACATTACTCTTTAGGAGCGTGGCCGAGCAACAGGTGTTATTATTGCATGTCAGTCCTTGCTGTGCTGAATAATATGTGTGTTATCCCTTATGGATATAAGATAAGGTTGTGCCATCACGTAACAGTAAATGGTTCCAATATTGAAGTGTGTTATGATTATTCTGATGTAGCCAGGTCCCCCTCGCGCACTCGCCCCCTCCTTCCCCGTTGCGAGCGCGCGGTGTTGCTGTGCGGCCGGTTGCCATGGTGGGATCGGGCGGTTGCCGGGGACGCGATCGGGCCGGTTGCCGAGGCCGCGATCGCGTCGTTAGGGTCCCGGCGGCTAGCGGAGCAGGGCGCCGCCATGACAGTTAGTTCGCGCATGCGCAGGAGGCCAGCTAGCGCGGGAGGCCCAGATAGCTCGCGCATGCGCGAGAATAGACGGCCAGCCCCCAGGGTGCATAGGGGCAGAGACACCTGATGCCAGGGAGCCAATAGGGCTAAGAGATAAACTTTTTGCGGGGTTTTGCAGTGAGACAGGCAGTCAGGATCCGGACCAGCTAGGGGTAAGAGGTGGATGCAGGGGTCAGTGACCCTCTGCATAGGCCAGCAGCCCCGAAGGTCCCAGTTAGGTCCTGAGCCACCAAATAGCTTGTGGAGCTTAGGGACAGGCCCTAGATAGGGACACTGCCCCATTATTTGGTCAAGTAGTCAGGGACACAGTGCTGAAGCCGTGCGGCCCTGCGAGGTGAGTTCTGGGCTCAGAACACCACCAAAGACCCTAAGACTAGGGAGAACATTGTTCGCGGCTGGACTTTCAAACCCCCGCGTGTGAACAACGTCGTCTTTCTGATGATATCGGCGGTACCCGTGGCTGGAGCCCGGGCAGTAACCTGCAACTCACGTGCACCAACCAGGCCTATCACCAAACATAGTGGCTGCGCAGTCACGACACACATATGCACATGGTATTTGACTCTGGGAGTAACGAGACATTTGGGTGGGGGTTACTGGACACAGGTGTGGGCACATTGTGGGTGGTAGCGTCCGCCGTGACGCCGAGAGGTCGTAGCGTCCGCCGTGAACGCCTAGAGTGGTAGCGTCCGCCGTGACGCCTAGATGTGGTACGTCCGCCGTGACGCCTGTGTGGTTAGCGCCCGCCGTGGGCGCATGTGATGTTATGATGTTTATTGTGTGATATATTTAGATATAGTTGGTTTATGCGTTAAGCCAGTCCTGTTTTTACATTCGTTCGCTTTGTGTTGTGTTTCCTGTGAGGGGCCTCCTCCCACTCCGTTGGGATCCCTCCCGGTGGAGGCGTTGCACCTAGAGATGTATAGGATGTATGTAACCCCCAGGTTCCCCTTGACGTAAGCTCATGCCCTCCTGTGAGCAACAGGTAATGCAACCATACCTGCGTAACCTTGCATGTTTTTTCTACAACCTCCCAGTATTATCTCGAGTGGGTGGGGGACATAACCCGTTTACATTTTGGAGGCACTGTGCTGAGATTCAAGTCTGGGGTGCCCTTTCCGTTTTTTCTAAGTTGCCCGATTCATTTTTTATCATGTCCGTGGCCGTCACGCAGGATTCCAATCCTGGGCCTTAGCGTCCCACAGTATCCCCCAACAGCGCGGTTGCAGTGACGGGGTACCAATTGACTACAGACTTATCTACAGTGCGCACGTCGAGTAGAGTTGCCCGGGGTTGTCCACCGCCACGCGGTGATAGCTATAAACTGGATTTTCTGGCCGAGGATCACGCTTTCTCCTGTACAACAATGCTCCTACCCAGGTGCATAATGCTTAAAACGGGCCCCCATGTATTAAACCCTACGTACCCGAGCCCTCCGCAGAGGCACTGCCCGCATGATCTAACGCTGACTCTCATCTCCTAAGAACGCTCTCACTAGTACTGGATTACACCTGAGCCAAACCGAGTGGACCAGTCGCGCCTCACACCAAGTGTAGAACCCCCCTAGGTCTCTTTCACCTCTCTCACCAAAGAGAGCGGATTAGAAGGTATCCGCCACTGGGCCCCAGGAGCCCGCTCATTTCCCACCCAACCCCGATCAACGGCCTGGCATAGGACTCCCCAACCATGTCTAGCGTAGGAACTGGAGCATAGATCGTGCCCTTAGTTGGAATCTTGACGTGAGACACGATAAGCCTGTCCCAATAGTAGAAGTCTGGAACTATTTCACGACTCAAAGCCAACAGAACTACCGAACTCAGTGCCTTCCTCTCTCTGGGATTGCTGGCCGCGCCCCGGAGAAGGGGATCGAGGAGTCATGTAGGGAACCATACCGTACAAACATAGAGAGTGGTCCGTGTGTCCTGAATCCCACAAGAGAACAAGACTGGTCGAGTGCCTTCGAGGCCCACCGCCTGCTCTGGTCTTCGTTAGTGCGCGTCACATCACGGAGCTGTAAGGAAAGTTATCTGCCCAGCTACTGCAGAACTAGTAGTAAATGCTAAATTACAATCCTTTCCATAAAAGACGACGACGATGAGCTACTGGCTCAATGCAACCCAGCCTCGACAACGTAGGCAAGATTATCCGCCTTTGTTTGTGACTCTACAGCTTCCCTGGCACCCTCCTGTACAAGCATAAGCATTTCCGCCGTGACCGAAGCGACCGATACCCCAGGTTCAAACAGCTACTCAAGGGTTCGTTTGCCTGACCACAGAACAGATAGCATAATCTCTAATGCCGGGCCGACCCGTGGTCGCGGCATGGTATCCTCCCAAATACGTGAACTAATGGATTACATAAGAGCGCATGAGTCCAGCGCCATTTTCCATGAATCAAAGAACCCAAAACTTCTACACCCCAAGAATGCCCTGTGGTCCCGCTCCCCCAAGTAAGAAAAACCTGCCACACCCAAGCGGGTAAGCGACCCCAATCGTCTGGTTTCGGGAAGTCATATTTCTGACGATCCTCATCGCACTTATAAGGTCGTTCTTCATCACCGCTCCGTGTAGGTAATCTTGTGCTACAACTGCGGGAGAGGGGCCACATCTCGATACTATTGTCCGGATAGGAGGACCCCCCGAAGAAAAACCTCCCGACAGCAAGAAGCACTGCCCGAGTCGATTGGGGTGCCGAGCCCAGAACCTTCGTCCTGACGTGAACGCCCCTCAGGTAACCACGGTTCTCCTGTGACCTGGCCCCGTGAGGACCCTCCCCCGGGGTAATGCTTGCAGTCAAGGGCCCCGCGTCCATCTGCCCGTGTTATAGAATGGGATATAGCCTCGGCCTCATATTGACACCGGGTCAAAATGACCAATATAATACGCAATTTCTATGTACCAGCACCTGCAACAACGCCCCTCTGAGGCCGGCCGAACCTATAAGGTTATGGGGATTGAGTATTAAACACCCCCATCTGTTGATTTGAAGGTCCAGGCTGACAACTACTCCCAACTGAACACCGGCAAAAGCACCCTATGCAGTAGCATGCGGCCATGTAATGCCCGGAGCCCACTACCATTGCAAATACCCCACTCATCTGGGAACCATGCGGACATATTACAAGCTATAATCCTAGCTTCCTTGAAAGAGACCAACGAGCTGCCGCTGGCCGATTCGCTCTAGTACCCCGTCTTACCCGAGAGGATAGCCATCGGGTATATGCTTGGAAGCTCATGGGACCTCTCAAATCGTCAACGAGGTACTTGACAACCATTACCATGGGAGTGTGCAAAAGTGGCCTTCTGGTTTTGTTATCCTGACCGAGACACCCGAAGCGACCCAACTGTTCTCGCTGGCGATGTAAGCCTGAATAATAGAAGGTTCATCGAGGGTAATAGAGTATACCCAAAGTACTAAGTGACTGAGACGGCAAGATCCCATTCTGAACCCAACGTGTATTGCAGAATCTCATCCCCTTTCCGTGTGAGTTGGATGTCGACCAAAGTTGGGATGCTATACCTCGTCATCCGTTGGGATCACCCTCAGTGGAGGCGGATCGGCCAGCCATGATGCGGTAGTCGATTCGCTTGTACTTCAATTTTCGGCGATCGACGCTGCCACAGAGTTGCAAATGATCGGTTGACACCCAGTTGCTTCAACGCCGACATGGTGTTTCTCCACGAGCGAGATGTGATGTGGAGGTGCAGCCGTCAGTGGCCCAGCAAATACCATTCCGGATGAGGTGATGGCCACTGTCCATTCCTGTGAACGTCGTCGCCTGCCTGCCCCCTCTGGATGTGACGATTGATGACGTCCATACAAGTAACATGGAAACCCTGGGTAATTGTTGACGGAATCGCGAGGACTCCTAACGCTGTCGCCCCATAGTGGGTGGGGCGGACAAAGAACGGTCGTACGACTGTGTATCGTACTACCGAACACTGAACAATGCACGATCCCCGTGATCAATCCACCTTCCGCGCATTGAAGATAGATCCTGAATGCGCTTATGGGATGTCACTGGTTTAGTCTGTCTTGATCCCGTCACAGGATACTACACGGTGCCCAATCCCCGGACAGACGCAGGAAAAAAACAGCTTCGTCTTGCCCCCTGGGATTTCTAACAATTCACCCGTATGCCCCAAGGTTTGGGTGGGCGCCTGCTACGTGTGCCGTCATAGGAGGCGATGGGCAAAAGAGTGGATTCTATCTGAGACATGATTCCCCTGGGTGTCTGTTTACCTAACCTGACGACATTATTGGTCTTCGGGAAGACCTTAGAACACACCAACGAGGAGAGGCTGCTGAAGGTTGTAGAATCGTCTTGGTGCAAGAAAGGGTTGGAAGCTATCCCCTCGCCCAGTGTAAGTTTTGTTCACACACTACATCTGACGCTACGTGGGACCCATCGTGTCTGCCCAGGGGATTGCTCACTGATCCAGCCAAGGTAGAAAGCTGTGGTGAACTGGCCACGTCCCGATAATGTCACGGAACTACGTCGGTCCTTCCTTCCGGTTTCACTGTGGGTATATATGACCTCGGTTCGTGGAGAGGTATACTCTAGTCAGCATAAACCCCCTGAACAATTTGCTGAAGATATACCCTGAATATACTGGGAGAAAGGCCACACGTCGGCCCCTCAACCGTTTGCGATATGTGGACCGCTAGGTTGTAACGTGGCCGTCCTGAACCTTGAAGAAAGTCTGAACTAAGCACACCGTGCTGGCTATGCTGATCCAGAACAACCGTATGTCCTGCAGTGGATGCCAGCCTCAATGGCGGGTGCGGTCCTGCATCAGAAGCACCCCTGAAGGTCTTCGGCCTGTAGCCTACGTCATCCCGCATTCTGACACCCATTGACATAGATACCCCCCGTCCACAGTTGGAGTTTCTGGCTTCAGTGGGCGATCACCGAGAAGCGTCACATTCCTTGTATAGGTGTCTACCTTTCCGAAGTAAGGACGGATAACAATCCCGCACGTACATCAATACGTCGGCCACATTAGATGCAGCCGCCACAGATGGCAAGGCCCGCCCTCAGTAACACACACCGCTTCTCTCTTGAAGTAAAGTCTGGGTCATTGCAATATTGGGCGTCGCCCTCTCCGCGAAGGCCAGGACTACTCGCTAGACAAACCAAGATACCCACTACCTCCCCGAGACGAGCGAATGGAAGCAACTTCCCGGGCCCCGGAGTGCTGGCGCTATGATGTAAACGCCAAGCCATAGTTAATGACCAAGTTGGCCTTCCCCAGCGAGTGGCTCGACTTCACCCCCCCGAGCATTGACGACCCTCTGGGATGCCAGTCTGCGGCTGTCCCCGCCGCCTACTGCGCCCAAAAGGATGCACCTCACGCATGACATGGTGTTTCCGGTGTGAAGTCTGGTGACTAACCAACTTCGAGATCCCGGTCGCTAGTATCATCAGTCACGCCGTTGAAAAAGGACCCCAGCCCTTCTGAAACGTTCGCCCAATGACGTGGTGGTCCATTGCGCATGCAGAATGGACAAATTGAAAGACAATGGCTTGCTCTATCGTGTGGTGCAAATACCCACAATCACACCCGGATCAGGAGACAAACTAGTTCGACCTACGAACTTCACATCCTGGTGGTTGAAGTCCTTGCACGATGAACATGGGCATCTCAGGTAGTAGAAGACTTTTGGGCTAGTCCGAGACCGGTTTCTTCTGTTTTTCTGCCCAAGTCGCGGGAGCGGTGGAACCAACACTGCGGCCGTTGTGTCCGGTGTTTCAAACGCAAGACGTTGCTACCGAGCAGCTCCCTGCCCATTGAGAGTTCTGGTCCAATTTGACTTGGGTGGTATGGACTTTTTTATGTAATCGACGAACCTGATAGCCGAGGTATCGGTAACTCTGGTCATCACGGACCATTACACCCGAATATGGCCAGTGGCTTCCCCACAGTACCAGGACATAGGCATCACGGTCCGCAAAGTTGCTATGGAAAAGTTCTTCGTTCATACGGTCTTCCAAACCGACGCCACTGCTGACCCAGAGTCGAGATTGAGAGTAACCTCTCGATCCGAGAATTACTAAAATGCCTGAACGTCGCCAAGTCCCCGGAGACTACGACCCCACCCATCGAAGGAGTATTTTTGCTAACGTTCCAACTCTGTTGGACATGCTTGTAACTCGAAGGTAGCAGTAAAACAGAATGTAGTCGTCACGAAAACGTTGGTACAACGCCTACACTGTACCCGCCATAGTCCACTGGGTTCTTCCCCGTACTTCCTCCATGTTTGTGTCGGAGAGACATACTTCCCCGTGGATGTGCGTCTTCGAGTCTCACGATGATACCAATGCTACCCATTTCCAGTATGTGCAAAGGCTAAAGGACAGTTTGCATGCAAGCTTCTCCAACAGGCTGAGAAGTCTACAGCTAAACTGAATGCTGGCAGATAAGAGACGATACGACACAAAGTCAAGTATCGAGAGTTACGTCCTGGGGACGCTGTGTACACCTTGAATCGTAATTTTGGGTAGTTCCCACGGAAACCATAAACTGGCAGACCGATGGAGATATGTGCGTATATGAGGTAGAGTGCACAGATGCCTCCCGGTCTATCGCATCAAGACACATACTGGGCCGGGTAAAGGTTTGGCATCGTAATCACCTTCTCCCCCTATCCCCCAAGTGGAGACGAAGAATAAGAATACAGGCCAACCGCTCAAACTGTGAGTCCGCATCTATCAGAAGTGGGTCAAGAGACTGTAATAACGAGACCCACTCTGAACTCCTGCACGACCCTATGGAGGGACCCTCTCAAAGGGACTATTCCACAGAAGGGGCATCTCCCGGAGGAGCTAACGGTAAGGGGCCCCGTAGGGCCAATGCCTACTAAGGTGTGCACCAACAGGCCAGCCTTTGATCCACAGAGCCCGGTGCTTTGTGCCTAACAGAGACTGTTCAGAGACGTTCTCACCCTCAAGGGAAGAGGCGCTGAGCCTCTGACTGTACTTATTACGCTCCCCAGAGGATTTGCTGAAGAACAAACTCCGTAGGAGCCAAAGGGGCAGGTACCCTCCAACTACCGGGTACCTATGATCAAATGTGTGGCACCCCATTATGAGGCTCAGCAAGTGGTCTCTGGAGCAAAATCCATCCGTGTTGTGAGCTCACAGAATTGTGTACCTTGTTAAGTTGATGCAATGTGCTAAGAAGTTGTATTCGTACCAGATGCATTTTATTATATAACGTTTGGTGTATAGTAGTAAGTTATGTGGTCCAAGCGGGCGACGTTGGAGTTTCACCCAGGGGAGGATGTACCAGGTCCCCTCGCGCACTTCGCCCCTCCTTCCCCGTTGCTCAGCGCGCGTGTTGCTGTGTCGGTGTTGCTGTGGGCGGCCGTTGCCATGGTGGGGATAATGGGGCGGTTTTGCCGGGGACGCGATCGCACGTTATGGGTCCCGGCGGCTTAGCGGACAGGCGCCGCCATGACATTTAGTTCGCGCTGCGCAGGAGGCCTAGCTAGCGCGGGAGGCCCGAATAGCTCGCGCATCGCGAGAATAACCGGGCCAGCCCCCATGGTGCATAGGCAGAGACACCTGACGCCAGGGAGCCATCAGGGCTAATGATTTGCCAAAGGAAATACCTTTTCGCGGGGTTTGCAGTAGACAGCAGTCGGATCCGGACCAGCTAGGGGTAAAGGTGGATGCAGGGGTCAGTGGACCTCTGCCATAGCCAGCACCCCCCAGGTCCCAGTTATGGTCCTGAGCCACCAAATAGCTTGTTACTTAGGACAGGCCCTAGATAGGACACTGCCCCTTATTTGGTCATGTCAGGGACACCAGTGCGGAAGCCGTGCGCCCTGCGGAGGTTGGTTCTGGGCCTCATAACACCACCAAAGACCCTAAGGACTAGGAGAGACATTGTTCGCGCTGGACTTTCAACCCACGCGGTGTGGAGGACAACGTCGGATCGTGCGGATTGATATCGCGGTACCCGTGGCTGGAGCCCGGGCAGGTAACCTGCAACTCACGTGCACCAACCAGGCCTATCACCAAACATAGTGGCTGCGCAGTCACACACACATATGCACAGTGGTATTTGACTCTGGGAGTACGAGACATTTGGGTGGGGGTTACTGGACACAGGGTGGGGCACATTGTGGGTGGTAGCGTCCGCCGTGACGCCGAGAGGTGGTAGCGTCCGCCGTGACGCCTAGAGGTGGTAGCGTCCGCCGTGACGCCTAGAGGTGGTAGCGTCCGCCGTGACGCCTAGAGGTGGTAGCGTCCGCCGTGACGCCTAGTGTGGTTAGCGCCCGCCGTTGCCCATGATGATGTTATGATGTTATTGTGTGATATATGTAGATATAGTTGGTTATGCAGTAAAGCCAGTCCTGTTTTACATTCGTTCGCTTTGTGTGGTTGTTTCCTGTGAGGGCCTCCTCCCACTCCGTTGGGATCCCTCCCAGGTGGAGGCGTTGCACCTAGAGATGTATAGGATGTATGTACCCCAGGTTCCCCGTGGCGGAAGCTCAGCCCTCCTGTGAGCCAACAGGTAATGCACCATACCTGCGTAACCTTGCATGTTTCTACACCTCCACAGTATTATCTGCGAGTGGGTGGGGGAATACCCGTTACACTTACTTAGGGGAATCTCACTTTTTGGGGATCCTGGGTAAGTGGAGGCGCTGTCAAGACCATAACATTACCCCAGGCTCTCAGTTAGCGGAGGCTCAGATCTCGCTGAGCCAGCAGGTACATACAGCACTCTAGGTCAGCAGGAAAGAGGGCTACATTAATATAATATAAAAAGTATAAATAATATAATATAAATTCAACTTAATATAAAAAATTCATATAATATAAAATATATATATATAAATAATATAAATATTTCCCCCTCCCTTTTACTTCCCCCCCCCCCCCCCCCAGTGCATTCTGGCAGCATGTACCACAGCCCCAGCGCTGTAACCAGCTCTGACAGCGTTTACTCCAGCGCTGTAACCAGCTCTGACAGCGTTTACTCCAGCGCTGTAACCAGTTCTGACAGCGTGTACCCAAGCGCTGTAACCAGCTGACAGCGTTACCAGCTGGCACCCTGTACCCCAGCGCTTTAACGAGCTGGCACCGTGTAGCCCAGCGCTGTAACCAGTTCTGTGTTGTTCTTTTGTTCGCAGCTTTGCGTGTCAATAAAGAAATCGAAATTGAAGTGGATTCAACTCGGGACCGATAAGGGAGGAAAGACAAACATGGCGGCGAGAGGCCGAGCTGGGGCCTGTGTAAGGGAAGCAAATATCATGGAGGCGGCGGCGGCTAATTTTATGGCTGAGGCTGAAGAGCGTAGAGGGGTCAGGATCGTGCGTTCCGAGGTGGTGGAGAATTACACGGCGAGTTACTGCAGCTTAATGTCACCTTTATATAGAGGGATCCGGGACCTCCTATAAGCCGAAGCGCGGACTATATTAACCCATTTAGTACCAAAGGGGATGCAGTGTTCTGGCACTGACATGGTAACATTTTGTAATGAACTGCAGCCACCTCTGGACCTGAAGGGGTTAACGAATACAACGTCTGACAGCTTCTCCCTGACTTGCACTGATGGGGTTAACTGTGGGTTATAATTTTAATTGTCTGTAACTGTTAAACCCATAATCATGTTCTCTCAAACTGTCCTGAAATGTCTGTAAATATAATGTATTACCTCCTGATAATGTAATGTAACCATGTATTATCCTAATAACTCTGTGCCCAGGACATACTTGTAAACGAGAGGTAACCTTCAATGTACCATTTCCTGGTAAAACATTTGTTTGGGTATGGATAGAAATGTATATGGCGATTTATATTTATCAGCTTAAAAGTCCTTGTAAAAATGTATATATTTAAATTCTTCTGTCTATATATACATACTGTTATCTGTGATCCTGAACACTCCCCGTATCTCTATACAATGAGTATAGCTATGTATAGGGTATGTACTCGGCTGTATATAGAGTTGCACAGATACATAAACACAGCAAAGAAAAGGGATATGTGCTACAGCGCTAATAATAAAAAATGAATAGTATACTATAACATTAATAATAAAACAGTGCCTAAAATATAGGAAAGGTTGCCTGGACCCAGTGAATTAGTACAAATCACATAGACAGCAGAAAAAAACCCAGGCGCCTTATAACAAATAGTTCAGTGAAAAAGAGACCTGACCAAAGTGGAAAAATCCAGTCCTGTTGAAATTAGAGGTCCTTTATATAGTCTTGATTGTTGTCTCATACCGGGCGTTGTAGAAGGCTCGAACGTGTACCGGAACCACCTGGGTCGTTGGCACTCTAGTAACATTCCGGTGCTCTATTTAACGACCTCCAATTCTCTCAGATCTATGGAGAGGTCTGGTGTAACCAAACGCAGGTGTTGCACAGTATTCACGAGTGCAGTCTCAAACTACTGTGCTTGTGAAGGAGAGAAGTGTTGTGCGGTTGAGAGGTAGAGGGACGGTGAGAGTTGCCTTTGGATCGAGCGGGACGTCGGCTGGAGATGGCCAGGCGGGCGATCACCTGGCGGAGTGTTGAAGAGCTTCCACAGATCTGAGGGAATCGGAGGTCCTGCTCTGATCCCCCTCCGATTCACCCCCCTGTGTGAGTGCCTGTGTGTGTGTGAGTGCCTGTGTGTGTGAGGGTGCCTGTGTGTGTGTGCCTGTGTGTGTGTGAGGGTGCCTGTGTGTGTGTGAGACTGCCATGGGGCTGAGGGGGCGGAGGGTGCAGTTTGGCTGAGGGGCGGCTGCAGTGCTGCACCCCCCCCTGTTTTGGCTACTCCTCCCCGCGCCAGAAAAAAATTCACCGCAGATCGCGTTGCAGTGAATTGCACGCACCGCCGGCAAGCACGTGCAGCGGGGCCTTAGCCTGAGTGTTATCATTAAAGAATATTTATTATTCTATCACATTGCATATTATAAGTTATTGAGTGCTAATTAGCTGAGTTCTTCTTTCTGGTGTTTTATGATTAGTACAATTCTCAGCACAGCACCATTACCTTCACACTCATTACTCATATAGCATGCAGCTGAGCAGAGGTTTCCATCTCCCCTTCCCCCCCATCTCCACCAGGTATATCCGAGAAATATGGCAGAAAAATCTTTCCTAGCAAACACAAAGCCGCTTCACAGCATATTAGGTCTCTGGTTGCCGGAGGGACTGTCACATTCTCTCCAGCAAGTCCTGATCATGTCACCACTCTCTCGTAATCCGGAGGAATCGTCCATTTCCCTGCGCTTCGCATCGCGTTCTCCATCGCATTCCCCTGGAAAATGAGCACAGAAAGGGCCCCAGAACCCTAACCCCGTGGCTGTGTCCTGGATCACCCAAAGGGGTTTACTATATTAAATAACCCAGAGTCAAGGAAACAACGTAAAGCATTTTAAAATGTTGAATGAGCACTTATATCCTTTGTAAGGTAAATTGTGTAATTTGTAGATCTTAATGGTTCCGGTGTTTATTCATTGTCGTGTGTATATATAGGTATATATCATTGAGGTCTATGTCGGCATTTATCTCTGGACAGTAAAGCATCGTTACAGTGACTTCTACGATCTTCATGAAAAGGTAAATGCTTATGTAATTTTGTAATTTGATGTACGGTATATGAGAGCCATGTATTCTGTAATTAAAGCAATTCTGCATATCCAATTTGTCATACGTATATGCTCACATTTATAATACAGGTATATTTGCATTTTGTTTTTAGCAATCAACTGTATTATCTATTTAAACATGTATCCATGGTGAAAGCAGTTCCACATTTCTTGTTTCTTATATGAGGAAATTCTTAATACATATGTGTTTGCATTTATATTAGGCCTTAAATTTGTTTCTGTACAAAGCAATCAACTATTATGTATGTATATGTACACTTTTGTGCGTGTATATTATAATTGTATGTGTGTATATGTATTTTTGCTTACTGCATGTGTCTAAGTTTGACTGTAACTTTGTTTTTGAGAAACTACTCCATATCAGTTTAAAATTTTTTTTTTTAAACTATTGTCAAAAGTGCTGCAGCATGAAAACTGATTACTGAAGCTTCAGTCCCACTTATTTGGACTGTTTGTTACTTTCATTTTATTTTGATTATACATGCCACTGTGAAATCATCCACCATTTTGTTTTATTTGTAATATTTAAGCTGATTTCTAGAGTTGGCTTTACTGTCCCATTCTAATCATAGATTATAGATCATCTTCTTCCCCTTTATAAACTAACGCTCAGGCTGGGGCATATATCTAATTACTTTATCATTGGGGTGGAGCAGACAATACGAAAAAATTTTTTTGGAAACAGCACTGTATATAGAATTTTGCAGGCACCATGTATCCCTGCCCCATAGAACTAACAATCTAGATAAACTGACTTGCCCAAGGTCACAGGGACTTTGAACCAGACTCTCCCCTGTTTCAAAGTCCGTGTCATGAGCCACTCCTTCAATCCATATTAAAAATAAACCACCTAGAGTTTTTTTATGTAAATGAAAGCAGAGCTAATCTCAGTGTTTCTTAAAGGATTTTACATGCTTAAAATTTCTTTGATTTAGTTTTCACCTGATGCCTGACATCCATCAACCATAGTTAATGCCCCAATCGTGTCACTGTCCGTGTTCCATTCAGACCTGAAACACCCTCACTACAATTGGGCCTCTGCAATGTGTTGCATGTCTTGGTAGCAGTGAAGGTGTTAATGGTACGTTTTCAATCTAGCCTCTACAAGTGGCAGGAATACTACTGTCATTACATAATTACAGTGGTTTGAGCTGAGTTGCCATGTATTTTTTGGTAAATTTATAATGGCGGCCGATTAACATCAATATTTCGAAGACATTGAAAGTTTGTGATTTAATATGATAAAGGAAATGTGTGCCCCTTATTGTTCCTTGCTCCTATTTTTTTCTTTTAATATTCCTATTTTTATTTGCACAAAATGCTTTAGATAGGAATGCATGTGCATTCCTTTTACTTACACATACCATTGATAACCACTGCATTTATATTTCAGCTTACTGTAGAGAATAAAATGGATAAGAATCTCCTACCTCCAAAAAAGATTATTGGAAAAAACTCTAAAAGTTTTGTGGAAAGGAGACAAAAAGAGTTGGAAGTGTACCTGCAAACACTTTTCGCAAGGTTTCCAAGCGCTGTTCCCAGAGCATTGTCGTATTTTTTACACTTTGACTTATACGTAAGTTAAATATGGCCTCTTTTCTTAAGTGAGAATGGGAATAGATGTGGCCTATGTTTTTTTTTTGGTATTTTTGGTATTTTTAATGTGTAAACGATTCACATTTGCTCTATCTCTATATATCCCATTGAAACCAATCGGTGCTGTTCATATCCCAAAACCTAACTTTTGCTCTTGTACTGTCCCCTTTATATTTAAAAGAAAATTAATGACTATGCACTTTATATTTGGGCAAAAGTGGTGCAATTATGGGGTAACCAATGTATAAAACAAAGAAATTGATTTTAAAGATGCTTTGACACATATGATGCAGATTTTGTGCCTGAGGATTGCACCATTCTTGCCTTCATACATAAGCCCCTATGTACAAAGCCTACTGGAAGCAAATCTAGGGCAGAAAGTGGTGCATAAAATAGCACCAGATTTATCAAAGTAAAAATGTGATTGAAAGCAATGATTCTTTTCTTTATTTTGATAAATTTGGTGCTCTCTTTTATCTTTACTCTGTTTTTCCTACCAGGGGACATTTATCCAAAACCATTGCAGCGTAAAGTATGTGTTGATGTAGATTCCGGTTAAAAAAGATTACAATACATTGCTCATCACTTGCATTTATCTCTATATTCACAGCCGTGAGATTTTCAGAATTGTACACTAGCGTTAGAGTCCGCACTAGTTTATTTTCTGATGTATTGTAGTTGTACTGTCTGTGGTATATCTCTAGGAGGGACTTTTGAACTTTCAAAGCAACTCATTTACTACATATTGAAGCATGTAAGGTGTTCACAGATGTAATTGTTGATCATCTTGTTGTCCAGCAGTGAGTACAGTATGACTCTTATAAAATGTTATTATGCCACATCTCCTGTGCTTTACAATCAGTGTTACCAAGCATTTTCCTGGTCCCCATGCTAGTCTATTGTTCCCTTCTCATAGTGTCCTTTAAATGTATCCATACTGCATTTCTACTTTTTAACCTTTACATTTGCGGCGGCGGTGGTGCCACTTCAGGAGTCATCACATGACACTCCTTGGCTCCTGATCCCAGAAGCGGAAGTAGAGCGGACTCTATGTTTGGATCAGAGCAGTCAGGCCCTAGAAAACAAGCAAGTGCCCATGACGTACCTGCTACATTAAAAAGGGCTTCTAACATGCTAGGACCCATGCCATACCAGGTCTATCATAAGGGCACTGTAATGGTTAACTTGGTCAAATATAACTTGTAGATCAGTGGTGCAGGTCCTGAGATAGAGTAAAGTCAATGAACACTCCTCTTACTGATATATTTTGCTAATCCAAATACAATCTATTCTGAAAGTACTCACAGTGTTTCTGTTCAGGAAATTCATGGGATTGCAGCTGCACTGGCGGAGGAGCTTTTTCACAAAGGTAAATACATTCCCGAATAGTTGGTTATATGATGTTATTTTATTTCCCGACAATAAATATATCAAGTTACATTTTGTATGTTTGTAAGCTAATCTTCATAAACCTGGAATGTTACTGATCTGTAACTGATGCCTGTATGATCCACAGACTGTACAGTGAGTGAATGGCATTTAACAGGTTACCGTAAATAACAAGGGCTAATAGCATGTGTACTTAAGTGGACTTTGGCTCTCAGTGGGCAAAAGCCTAGGTAGGAACGGAGACATGGTAACCATTAATAACTAAAAACAAAACAACTTTTAATAATATAGCAGGTTACTAGAATGTTAGCAATTGGTTGCACTTCTTTGAGTTAACACACTCGATTGGGTATTACTTCTCACAAGTCAGTGGGCATAATGAATAGTGAATTGTTTTAAATAGCAGGGTGGCTTCATCTTCCCAGGAATTTAAAATATTTATTTTTAACAACTCCCTTATTTATCTGTTAAATTTCTTGAGCTGTTATACAGTGAGTTAAGGATATATATATATATATATATATATAGATATATATTATATTATATATATATATATATATATATATATATATATATATACCATACGATACGATACCGTTTGAAGCACGAGATCGGAGACAGCAGTCTGGTAAGTTTGATCACAAGTTTTTGTATTGAAAAAGACACATAAACCGACGTTTCGGTCCCCCACCTTGAGAAAGGTCCCACTGGGGGACTGAAACGTCCATTTTTTTCTACTTGCAAGTATATATATATATATTTATTTTTTCTAAACCAGCTGTGCTTCTTCTATAGGCGAACAAGTACTTGCAGCAGGTGAAGTTTTTAATATCAAGCCACTGCAGCTGTATGCAGTAACTCAACAGCTACGACAGGGCAAGCCAACGTGTGTTACTGGAGATGCCAAAACTGATCTGGGACACATACTTGATTTTACATGCAGACTCAAATATCTAAAGGTAAAAGATACTGTATGTCAAGGAAGTTTTTATTTAAGATTTCAAAGTAAATGAATTGTATGAGAGGAATATCTTGTATTATTACATTACAAGATAGGCATATAATTGCGGTTTTGTTGCATAGTTTGATTATGTTTATATTTCAGGGGGTTTGTCAACCAGAAGATAGAGAAGACCACAAACTCCATTCATTATCTACTCTGATTAAGTGACATGAAATGTGTCAAGGGCATATACATCAGAACTCTAAAAAAGAAAATAGGACAAGCACAACCAGATTGTAGTATAAAACCATGTTTAAAAGTAAATAGAAGTATACAATTCTCACTTTCATATAAACCTTCACTGAAGAGATTCCTGCAGTTAAAGGTAGCCAGATTTAGTTTTGAATTAGTGTTTTTTTCATTTTGTTACATATCTGATCGAAAGACTTCATAGAAAATCCTGAGATCATATCCCCTACCGTAAAAATACCATTCGCTGCCAAATTAGAGAAAAGCTGGTCCTTACATCCTGGGGGAAAATCTGGGTTATTCTGCAGTGCGGTCAACGCTAAGCGGGATGAGACCAGTTTAGCACCCGCCTAAACCTGATCCCACAGTCCGCAAGAATGACTCAACTGGGAAGACCTTGATAGAGTTTGGTCTATTTTGCTTTTTGTGCCATAGTAGGTCTGAAATAGCCATCTCCTCTTCAAAGGACTCTTCTATATCTACCCATACTGTAAAGCCTGCAAGGACATGCTACATAACTAACTGTTCTAACTGTGAGACGTGATAGTACTGGAGCATGGAAGGTAGCCCTAAGCCTGCTTGAAATCTGTGACGATGAATATTCCTATTGACTCAAGGGTGGTGCTTATCTTATACTATATTAGTGAAAGCACTGTATGTTTGCCTGCCTGCTGGATGTCCGGTGTCCCTAGGGGAAATCTCATTGGTCCCTTGGGTCGCCCGCCCCCGCACACCTCTCATTGGCCTGAGGCGGAGTGACGGGCCAAAAAAACACACTCACTCCACCCTCCTCAACGCGCGCGCGCACACACACACACACACACACACACACTCCACCCTTCTCAACACACACACACAAAGCACCCACCACCCTACTCCCTCAACTCACACCTACACACCGCACACCACCACACTCCTCAAACTCACACACACCACACACCCCATACAACACCCTCCTCCCACAATTCTCCCCACTCTCACCCTCCTCAGCCCCCCCCCCACTCCACCCCTCCGTCCCCCAACGCCAAAGCACTGGCATTCCCACCTCCTTAAGACGTTCTGGCCACTTCCATTTCCCCTGCCCCCCCCCCAACCCCATCCCGCCTCTTCTGTGCCCGCACCAACCCTCCCTGTCTTCCCCCCCTATCACCTCACCACTTTGCCGCTGTGACTCAAACAAAATGAACACAGCTAAAAAATGCGCTCTCCCGTTGCTCCCTCTCCCCCGTGCTCACCCCCCGTCTCTCCCGTTTCTCCCTCTCTCCCCGGTGCTCACCCTCGTCTACTCTTCCCGTTGCTCCGCTCTCCCCCCTCCACGCCCCCCCCCCGCGCCCCGAGCACCTCTCTCCCTCCTATCCTATATTCCTCTCCCTCCCCCCACTCACCATCCTCCGCTCGTTCTGCTCCGGCTCTCTCTCTGCACTGGCTCACGGCCCACACCACCTACCTCCTGACCTGATCGTCTCACAGCCCGCCTCGCCGGGGGGTAACGTAGACCCCCCACCCTGTCCATACCCTTCAACCCCCCCTGCCATTGCCCTTAACCTCACCTCCCCCCGCCATAGCCCTTTCACCCCCCCCGTCATGCCCTTTCAAACACCCCGCCCCCGCCATGCCCTTCACCCCCCCCCCCCAACCCCCTTGCCATCCCTTTGCCCGCCCCCCGGCGGCATTTCCCTTCAAACGCCCCGCCCCTGGCCTGCCATGCCCTTCCCCCTCCCTCCCTTACCTTCCATGCCCTTCCCCACCCCCCCACCATTCCACTTCCCTCCACCCCCAACACCCCCTGGCCATGCCCTTCATCACTACCCACCCCCCTGGCAGCCCTTCCCCCCCCCCCCCCCCTGTCCTTCTCACACCCCCCCCCGCTGGGCCCATTGTCCCTTCACCCCCCTCCCCCTGGCCCATGCCCTGCACCCCCCGCCCCCTTTCCATGCCCTTCCTCACACCCCCCCCCCATCTGCCCGCTCCCCTGCCCCCTGTGTCCTTCCAGTTCACCCCCCCCCCTTCCATTCCCCTTCACCCCCCCCCCCCTTCCCATTCCCCTTTCTTCACACCCCCCGCCCCCCCCGTCCCATTCCCCTTCAAACTTCAATCACCCGACACCCCCCCCCCCCCCTTCCATTCCCTTGCACCCCCCCCCCCCGTCCATTCCCCTTCACCACCACTCCCTCCCCACTGACTCCTCCCCCGGCCCCACATCCCTTCCCTTCCGCGCCTCCCCCCCTTCCCTTCCCCTTCACCCCCACCCGCCCTCCCCTTCACCACCCTCCGACACCACCGCTCGCCCCCCCTCCTTTCCGCTTCCGCAGCCCCGCCCCTCCCTCCCCGTCGCTTCGACCTATGTCTGCCCCCCCCCCCCCTCCCCCCCCTTCCCCCTTGTGATAAATGACTCACAGACAAAGCCAGATGTGGCGGTGAATCTACAAAAACCGCCCCTTTGTAGTGCATGACCAACGCACCCACCTCTTCCATTCGCCATTATGGTCCCCCCGGCCGGCGTCCCTGGATCCCGTTCCGTCCTCCCCGCCGGCAGCGGCGCTCCAGCTCCTTACCCCCCCCCCAGCCATGCCCTTTCACCCACCCCCCCCAGCCATGCCCTTTTCACCCCCCCCCCCCAGCTGCCTTCACCCCCCCCCCCCAGCATAGCCCTGTTACCCCCGCCCCAGCCATGCCCTTCCCCCCCCCCGGCCTGCCCTCTCCCCCCGCCCCTGCGCCCCCTCTGTCCACCAGGCCTCCCCCTTCTCCCCAGCTCCTCTCCACTACTCCTCCCCCGCGCCCGCCTCCCCTTCGGGTCCATCCTGCCCCTCGGTCCTCGGCCCGCGCCGACAATGTCATCTCCCCTCGCTGTCTTCCCGCTGTGTGTTTATTTAGTTAGCTTGATTTCACCCCGCGCATCCTCCTTTTCCTTTCTTGCCCCGAACAAAAGACTAGGAGTCGCCCAGCCCCATGGTGTCTGTCTCCCAGGTAGCCCCCCTCCCCCTTCCCCTTGCTTCTCCTCACCCCATCGACAGAGGACTCACGACCTCTAGACTCTCGCTAGCGGGACCGGCTGGCGCTTCATCTCTCTCTCATTCACCCGCCCGTCCCCCTTCCGAGCCTTTGCTTCTTGCATCTGGACTCCGGCCACTTCGGCTTCCGGGGTCTGACGTAATCACCCCACCCCCGATCCCCCTCTGGACCCTACCTTCTATTCTACTCCGCCACCAGGACACGCTCGCTCCCCCCCCCAGAAATCCCTCCTTCACCTTTACTTCCTCGTCCACCCCCCGTGCAGCGATCGCACAGCCCGGTCCCGAAAGCCGCCAGATCTCGTTCCCTCGCCCCCGACCCTTCCTGGGTTCGGGCCACTTGCCCGGTGCACCCCCCCACCTAGACTCTCTGCCCCCCATCCCACCCTGCCCGCCCCCCTACCCCCCCTCGGGCCGGAGCACCCCTCCCCCACTTCCCCCTCCCACCGACGCATATCCACCCGCTACCCCAGCCCCCCCACATGCGGCGCCATAATCTTTCCCCCTCGCACAACGGAGGTAATACCCCGCCAGGCACACTATATATATCTCTATACCTATATATATATATAATCTAATATATATATAATAATATATCGTATAGATATATATATATAATATATCTTATCTATCTATACTCTAATATATACATATATATAGATACAAATACCAGACCTCCATACACACCACCACACACCCCACACACACCACACAACCCCCACTCTATCTATCTCTCACCTAGAGACCCACCACACACATACACCACACCCCCCAAGCCCACAACCCCACGCACACGTCCACCCCCCGAACACACATGTAGACACACACACACCCACACGATGTAGACACACCACATGTAGGCACACACACACGTACACGACACACACACACACACCTATACAGACACCTATACAGACACACGTATACACACAAAACAGACACACGTACCACACAGCAGACACACACACAGTATACACACACACACACGTATACACAGCAGACACACTATAACACACAGCAGACACACTTACCCCCACACAAGCAGACACATGTATACACCACACGTATATACACAACACACGTATACGTATACACACACACAAGTATGTCATACTATACACACACCAAATGGCTACTATCCACACCACACCGTAGGCACACGTTACACACACAGTAGACACACGTATACACACACATACACGTAGACACACACACGTACACACACGTATACACACACTACCGTAGACACAACACACGTACACCACGTCTACACACTTGTACCACACCGTCCATAACACAGCAATGTTGAACACACGTATACACGCAGGCACCGTAGACACACAGGCGCACGTAAGACACGCATCTCACGTAGACACGCAGACGCACGTAGACACGTCACACGCACGTAGACACGCACAACGCACTAACATGCACGTATACACGCCAACGCACTAGACACCACACTCACGAGACACGCACACGCCGTAGACCCCACTACAGCACAGACTACCCGCACGACTAGACACGCACACGTCACGTAGACACGCACATCACCTAGACACGCACACGACACACGCACACATGTAACCGTATACTCACAACATGTACACGTATACTCACAAACACGTACACACACACATGGAGTCATACACACACACATGTAACATACACACACAACCACACACTTAAACAGACCGTATACTCACAAACATGTACACGTACCACAACACCAGAGGAGTCATACACACACACACACAACGTATACATACACTGTATACACACACATGTATACCCACACACATGTATGCACACGCACGTACATACACGTACACACGTACACGTACACACGCACACACTACACATTACACGTATCCTCACAACACATTACACGTACACAACACATGAGTCAAACAAACAACACACACTATGTAGACATACCACACACACACCACATTATACATACACACACACACACATGTATACACACACACACACACGTACAACACATCATGTATACACACAACATGTATACACACACACACCCTGTATATTACACCAACACCACATGTATACACACACACACCACATGTATACACACACACCATGTATACACACACACATGTATACACACACACACACATGTATACACACCATACATGTATCCACACCCACATGTATACACACACACATCTGTTACACACCACATTATCCACACACAGCACCCACGTATACACACACACCCACTGTATACACACAGCACACATGTATACACCAACACACACAAACACACCACAATGTATACACACACACATTGTAATCACACAACACACACAATAACACACACAACAGTATACACACATTTAATAGACATACACACTTACACGTACACACACAAACGTTACACACACCACACGTACCGTACACACCACACACACACACACACACACACCACACACACAACAATACACACAACACATCATGTATACACACAACATGTATACACACAAACATTTACTACACCAAGCATATACACACAATTTTACACCATGTATACACACACACGTGTGTATACATACACACACTTGTGACAAAACACACGTGTGTGTTTAACACACAACGGTGTACACACACAACGTATACAACACAACACACACTATCCCCAGCACCACCACATCAGCACACGGTATCCCATGCCCCCCCAGCACACTGGCATTCCCTCGCTCCCCACCATTCCCTAGCCCCCATCAACACCATCAGCACCCACACATTGCCACCTTCGCACCTCCCCCATCGGCACACCCACATCAGCAACAAACCCTCCCGAATCAGCACACCGATACAATCACCATCAGTACAGCCACAGCAGCACTACCACCGCACACCGCCATGGCCCGGGTGGACCACTCCCCACCCAAATGCCACCCCCACACCACAAACATCCCGGGCAACGCCGGGGCTCTCAGCTAGTTCCATATAAAACTTGAGATCTCCTTCTGTAGGTCTTTTGCCCCGACTGAGATAGGCGTATGGAAATAATATAGGATTCGTGGCAGGAAAGTCATCATAACCGCATATATGTACGGCTATCAAGGACACAGGAAAGCTCTACCACTGTTCTAGATCTCGGAAGGAGGGAGGAGGAATTGCTATTTGTATAGACTATGCTAGTCCGTAGGGATTTTGACCCCCAGATATTTAATATGTCTTGCTCCACTTAAGTTTGAAATTTTTCTTCAAAAATTTCAAGGTGTGAGGGGGGAGATTGATATCTAGGGCTTCTAATTTATTATTGTTATTATTAATTTTAAACCCAGACCAGTCTCCAAATTGTTGTAGGATGGACATAAGCTTAGGCAGGGATATTAGCGGTTTCGTAATTATCAATAGAATGTCATGTGTGTATAAAGACCGTTTTGTACTCCTTCTGTCCCAGTTGACATCTGGCAATATACGGACTAGAACGGATAAGGTTGCTAAAAGGCTCCATAGAGAGCCGTTTAGCTTGATAGCTGCTGAAGGGCTTCTATTCCCTGTAATAGTTTGACCAAATCGCAATTGAAGCAGTGTTGCAAACATATTGTCCCAGCTAAGCCTATCAAAGACCTTTTTTGCATCCAAGGCTATGGGAATACTTTTCAGTTGTGCAAACTGTGTAACCTCTATTAATCTTCACGTTTTCGCTCCTGCTAGTCTATTTTACAATACCCTACTTGATCTGGAGGAATGATCGTGGGTAGGATTGGGATAAGTCTATTAGCTAGAATTTCGGTATAGATCTTAACGTCTTTCAACACAGATCTGGGTCTGTAACTACCGCTGTTCAAGCTATCCCTGCCCATTTAGGCTCCATCACCATTTTATTTATAAAATGTTTTACCTGGAAGTAATACATTGAGAGTTGCCTCTCGTTTTCAAGTATGTCCTGGACATAGCTAATATGACAAATTAATACATGGTTACAAATACAGTTGCATAAATGAACAGGGTATACATTATATACAATACATTGCATGCACAGTTAGAGAAGATGTATATTATAGGCTTATGTAACAGTTACAGACCAGATTAAAATGTGAGACAGCCTTAGTTTTGAAAGAACTTAAACTTGTGGTGGATGTGAGAGTCTCCGGTAGGTTGTTCCAGTTTTGGGGTGCACGGTAAGAGGAGGAGCGGCCGGATACTTTGTTGAGCCTTGGGACCATGAACAGTCTTTTGGAGTCAGATCTCAGATAAGTGCTGCATGTGGTAGGGGTGAAGAGCCTGTTCAGATAGTTGGGTAGCTTGCCCAGAAAGTATTTGAAGGCAAGACAGGAAAGGTGAACTTTGCGCCTAGACTCGAGTGATGACCAATCTAGTTCTTTGAGCATTTCGCAGTGTTGTGTGTTGTAGTTGCATTGGAGAACGAAACGACAAATTGAATTGTGGAGGTTGTCAAGTTTACCAAGGTGGGTTTGGGGTGCCGAGCCATATACTATGTCTCCATAGTCGATAATTGGCATTAGCATCTGCTGTGCAATAAGCTTTCTGACCAGCAGGCTTAGGGAGGATTTGTTCCTGTAAAGTACACCTAGTTTGGCATAGGTTTTGGATGTCAGGGCATCAATGTGCATTCTGAATGTTATGTGGGAGTCAAACCATATGCCCAGGTATTTAAAACTAGTAACAGGAGTTAGGGTGGTGTTAGCGTTGGTTCTGATCTGGAGCTCAGTCACTGGAAGCTTTAAAAATTTAGTCTTGGTCCCAAATACCATTGTTACAGTCTTGTCAGTGTTTAAAAACAGTTTGTTTTGGGAAATCCAGTTTTCGAGTTTCAAAAAGTCAGACTGAAGTAATGTGTTCAAGGTCGGAGAGGCTATGGCTGTGTGCATTTAGGATTGTGTCATCTGCATACATGTGTATTGGAGCTTCCTTACAAGCTGTGGGAAGATCATTGATGAACACTGAGAAGAGTAGGGGCCCCAGAAACAGAGCCTTGTGGGACGCCACAGGTGATATCCAGGGGGTTGGAGTTAGAGCCTGAGATGGACACATGTTGGGATCTACCTGATAGGTAGGACTGAAACCAGTTTAAAGCATGTTTCCCTATTCCAGAGCTCTGGAGTTTGTTAAGCAGGATAGCATGATCAACTGTATCAAAAGCCTTTGCAAAATCTAGGAATATTCCATTCCACACTGGATTTCATTGCAAACTTTTAGCAGGGTAGTTACGGTAGAGTGTTTGGGACGAAAGCCAGATTGGATTTGGCTAGGGGCCCTATGGGCCTGTGTCATAGATTACAGGGGCCTGGGATCCCTGAAAAAATGTGTTATATAATTTTGTCAGTGAAACCAGAAGAGAACTAAACTTTTTTTGTAATAGGAATTTGTGAACCCATCCAGGCCTGGGACTTTCCTATTTTTCAGAAATGTTATGGTCAGAGCGAACTTCTGTCATTATCGGATTATCGAGACTGTTTCTATCTTCTCGGGAGGTTTCATGACTTTAGGTACAGTATGTGGAGATATTGTGAGAGGGTTGGGGTTTCTTATTTTGCCCCGCAGTTAGTTAAATTCCACAAAAAAATAATAATATATAGTTATTGTGATGCCCACACAACGTTGTAGCATCTTTTAGTCCAAGAAAAAGGCAGGAAACATTGTACTTCTCTTACATGGGGTTTATTTACATGGATTAAATCAAATGCTAACAGGCTCAACGTCCCTTTAAATCAAAACACCACATACAAATAATACCTATTCCCATTAGGGAAAGCCAACTAGACCACAACTTTCGCCCTGACTAACTGCATGGCCAGCTAAGCTTGTTCTCAAACCAAAACATGTCCTGGCATATGCAACAATGTAACACAGTCTATGCATACAACAATAAAGTGTTTTATTTGCTTATCTGTCAGTCCTTTGGAGCAGACGTCCCTGCTTCAGCACAGCCTTGTCGCCCTTCTTGGGGGAACTCGGCCCCACGTTGAGCCCAGAGAAACTCTTCTTTAGGTCCTCTATACAAGCTTCCGCAACTGGTGAGCACTTCTATATCCCCCCCTTCTCTGGGGGAAAATCAGTCTCTCTGTCTGGCAGCTTCCTGTGTCTTTTAAAACACTTCCTCATTCAGTTCATTCAGACAGGCTGATTAACTCCATAAGTTAGCAGCTGCTGCTGGCTTCTCTTTGAGGAATTAACACAGTGGACTGGAAAGCACACTTACTTCACTGTTCCAGCCCCTAGAGGACAGTGATGGTATCACAATATATCTATATATATATATATATCTAGAGAGAAAGGCCATGTGATCAGGCTAAGATCACTTAGAAGCCACAGCCTACTCCAAAAGGAACTGTTTTCTGGAACTGGACAGGACTTTTCACATCACTTCCTCACCTGGGACTGGGTTGAACACTTATCAAAAAAATATAGTTGTTGTTTATTTTATATATTGTTTATGGTCATAACACTTTATTTTCTCTTTCTACATTGCACTACTATATTTGCACTTTCTATTACACATAATCATTCTCACCATATTATTAGCACAATAGGTTTAGCGCTACTCAATCTATGTTTTTTGTGTATATATATATATTTATATATATATATAATCAAAAAATAAATAGATGAAACCGTCTGTGGATAACGAAATGCTTTATTTGTGCGAGCTTTCGAGATACACTGATCTCTTCTTCTTCCGGCGATGTTACAATGAATGAAGCAAACAGGTATACTTAAAAACTTACACTGTTTTTAAGTATACCTTTTGCTTCTATTGTAACATCGCCGGAAGAAAGTCAGTGTATCTCGAAAAGCTCGCACAAATATAAAGCATTCGTTAGCCACAGAACGGTATCATCTATTTATATTTTTGGATTATTGAAGCCGTCGGCTAACACGGTACTGATACCTCTACATGTTGTGTGGTGTGTGTATATATATAGTATATATATATATATTATATATATACTACATACATACATACATACATACATAAACACTACATACATACATACATACAGTGGTGGTCGACAAATCACCAAAAAATCTACTCGCACGAACAAATAAATCTACTCGCCACCTAGTACCAAACGTTGTGCTGCTTGGGCCAATAGGAGCTCGCCACGATGTTAAATTCACCTCGCCCAGGGCGTGCAAATGTATAGGTTTGTCGCACTGTATATATATAATTAAATAAATAAAGAGAAGAAACGAGAGCGCAGCTCTCCCATAGTGTAAAACAGTAACATTTAATCAATAAAAAAGGGGACAAGGGGATTAAGAACACTCACAAAAGTACAAGATAAAAAGGCAGTTTGGATATAATCACACAACAAGACACACACCGTCCTGGAACACATCAGATGTTAGATAGCCTCTCCGGTTCATCACCTCCAGCAGTTATCGGATGATGGAAGCAATGTCTCTTAGCGTCAGTAAGGGAGTTTATTCAGTCTCAGATCAGATCCATGCGCTCTCCGGCCGTAAAGCGCGCATTGCGTGATGATGTAGTGTCGTGGTAGCGTGCCCTGACGCGTTTCGTCACGACGGGGCACGCTACCACGACACTACGTCATCACACTGCGCGCTTTACGGCCGGAGAGCGCATTGAGCTGATCTGAGGCTGAAAGAAACTCCCTATTTTTAAGTTAAGATATATAGGGTATATATATAGGATACTCCCCAGTTAAGATATATAGGGTAAATTAGAGATCCAGAGTGTGAGAGAGTGTGGGTGACAGAGAGAGAGAGAGTGGGGGTGAGAGAGAGAGAGAGAGAGTGTGGGTGAGAGAGGGAGAGTGTGGGTGAGAGAGGGAGAGTGTGGGGGTGAGAGAGGGAGAGTGTGGGGGGACAACAAAAGTAAGAACGTAAAAAGTCCACACCCTTAAACGCCCAACCACCGCCCCCCTACACCCCCAATCCCCAAAGCAAACCTCACCCCTCCCTCCCCCCCCTCCACCTCCACCCTGACCGTGTGCACACAACAAACCACACTATAGTAGATCGTGCTCGAGACAGAGAGATAGATAGATAGATGGAGTATAGATAATATAGATGATATAAGAGAAATATATGATATGATAGATAGTGATCTAGAGATAGAGAGATAGCTATATATAGAGATACATACATACATACATACATACACACACACAAACAACCACACACCACAACACACAACACCACATATATCTATCTCGTACTAAGACACACACACCACACACAAACACACACCACCACACACGACGTACAAAACACACATGTAGACACACACAACCACAGATTGTAGCCACCACATGTGGCACAAACACCGTACCAGACACCCACACACACAACGAACAGACACCTATACAGGACACACGTTTACCACACAGACACACAGATAACACAGCAGACACACGTATACACACAGCAGGCAATATAACCACGTAAACACACAGCACACGTACACAAGCAGACACACGTATCACACAGCAGGACACACGTACACACAGCAGACACATGTATACACACACACGTATATACAACACACACGTTACGTATACACAAACACAAGTAGCAGACTGTATACACACACACAAAGTAGCATAAGTATACACACACACACACGTAGGCACACGTATAAACACACACGTAGACACACGTATACACACACATACACGTAGACACACACACGTCACACCGTATACACACACATAACAGTACACACAACAGACACACACGTCTTACACACACGTGTACACACAACGACATAAAAGGCACATGTTGACCACACGTATAAAGCAGGACACCGTAGAACCACAGCGCAACGTAGACACGCAGGAGCACGTAGACACGCAGACGCACGGAGAAGCACCACGCACGTAGACACGCACGCCCACGTGACATGCACGTAGACAGCACACGCCGTAGACACGCACACGCAGTAGACAGCACACGCACGTAGTGACACGCACGTGACAAGCAAGCACGCGAACGACAGACACACGCACGTAGACACGCACATGAACCTAGACACGCAACGTACACACGTACACATGACCGTATACTCACAACATGTCAGTATCAACGTACACACTGGTAGTAAAATAACTCACACTACAAATTGTACACGATACTACTGACACGTACACACACATGGAGTCAACACACCACACACCACAGTAACATACACAAACCCCACAATCACAGTATAAACATGTACACTATATCACAGACACATGGAACGTACACACCACAGAGTCATACACGTACAACACACACACGTAACATACAGTATACCAAACACATGTATCACGTACACACACCATGAGTGCCACGCGTAACAACCACATAGTACGACTACACACGGCACACACAACATGTACACGTATATCCACACTTACTACACACACATGGGTCATAACAAACAACACATACATAGCAATCATGTACACACACACAAACATGTATAACAACACATTAAAACAAGTTACAACACACAATACACTTGACACACACACAGTATACACAACACAAAATGTATACACACACATGGTGATACACCACACACACACCGATCCACAAGTATACACACACCACAATGTACACACACACATGTAGACCACACACACACACATGTAGACACCAACAACTACATATAGTACTACACACACACAAGTATAAACACACTTACACCACACATTTACTACACACACACATGTATAACACACACACATTATACGATCACACACAATGTTACGACACACACCATGTATCCACACCACTTATACCACACACTGTACAACACCCATGATACACACAACATGATACACACATTTAGACATAACACGTTACAAGTACAACACACTGACACACAACACGTACACGTACACACCACACACCACACACAAACACACAACACACACACACACGATACACAAACATGTATTACACACAAAACTGTATACAAACAAACATGTATCACACAACAACATTATACACCCAAAAGCATGTGATACACACATGTATACACACACACGTAGTGTGATACATCCACACACGTGTTAAATACACACACACGGTGTGTGGTCATAACACCACACGTGTGTACACACAAAACGTATACACACACACACACACTATCCAGCACACACCACATCAGCCACCAATATCCCATGCCCCCCCCCAGCAACACTGGCATTCTCGGCTCCCCACCATGTTCAGCCCACATCAACACCATCAGACACCCACACATTGCACCTTCGACACCTCCCCAATCGGCACACAAACCCACAGCAGCCAAAAACCCTCCCGAAATAGCACACCGATACCAATCACCATCGTACAGCACAGCAGCACTACCAGCCGCACCGCCAGGCCCGGGTGCGACCACTCCCCACCCAAATGCCACCCCCACACCACAAAATCCGGGCAACTGGCCGGGGTCTCGCTAGTCCTATAAACACTTGAGATATTTCTGTAGTCTTTTCCCCGACTGAGATAGGCGATGGAAATACTATAGGATTCGTGACAGGAAGTCATCATAACCGCATATATGTAGATATCAAGGACACAGGAAAGGCTCTTACCATGTTCTTAGATCTCGGAAGGAGGGAGAGGAATTGCTATTTGTATAGAATGCTAGTTCCGTAGGGATTTGACCCACAGATATGTAAATATGTTGCTCCACTTAGTTTGAAGTTCTTCAAAAATTTCAAGGTGTGAGGGAGGGAGTTGATATCTAGGGCTTCTATTTATTCTTGTATATTAATTTTAAATCCCAGACCCAGTCTCCAAATTGTGTAGGATGGACATAAGCTGAGGCAAGGGAATAGCGGTTTCGTAATTATCAATAGAATGTATTGTGTGTATAGTAAGAGGACCGTTATTGTACTCCTGCTGTCCCAGTTGGACATATGGCCAAATAGGACTTAGAACGGATCGATAAGGTTGCTAAAAGGCTCCATAGCAGAAGCCGTTTAGCTTGATAGCTGCTGAAGGGCTTTATATCCTGTATATAGTTTGACCAAATCGCAATGGAAGCAGGTTGCAAACAATTGTACCCAGCTAAGCCTATCAAAGGACATTTTTTGTGCATCAAGGCTATGGGAATAATTTTCAGTGTGCGCAAACTGTGTAACCTCTATCATCTTCGTTTTCCTCATGGACTAGTTATTTACAAACCTACTTGATCTGGAGGAATGATAGGGAGGATTAGGATTGGGATATAAGTACTATAGCTAGAATTTTCGGATAGATCTTAAATCTTTCAACACAGATCTGGGTCTGTAACTACCGCTGGTTCAACGCTCCATCCTGCCCATGTAGGCTCCATCACCAATGTTATTTATAAAAGTTTACCTGGAAGTAATACATTGAGAGTTGCCTCTCGTTTCAAAGTATGTCCTGGACTAGAATATGACACAATTAATACATGGTTCAATACAGTTGGATAATGAACAGGGTATACTTATAAATACACTGATGACACAGTAAGAGTGTAATAGCACGTTACCTGAAAGATTATCAGTAGTATGAACAGTGTACGCAGAAAGGGGGGGGGGGGAACCCCGGCAGCCTTAGTTTCTGAGAAGAACTTAAAAAGCTTGTGGGGGGATGTGAGAGTCTTCCGGTAGGTGTTCTCAGTTTTGGGTGCACGTAAGAGGAGGAGCGGCCGGATACTTTGAGCCTTGGGCATGAAAGTCTTTGGAGCAGACTCAGATAAGTGGGCTTGCATGTGGGTAGGGGTGAAGAGCTGTTCAGATAGTTGGGTAGTGCCGAAAGTATTTGAAGGCAAGACGGAAAGGTTGAACGTTGCGCCTAGACTCAGTGATAGTGATGACCAACTAGTTTTTGAGATCGCGTGTTGTGTGTTGTAGTTGCTTGGAGAACGAAACGACAAATGAATTGTGGAGGTGTCAAGTTTACCAAGGTGGGTTTGGGGTGCCGAGCCATATACTATGTCTCCATAGCGATAATGGCATTAGATCTGCTGCTTGCAATAAGCTTTCTGACCAGCGGCTAGGGAGGATTTGTTCCTGTAAAGTAACACCTAGTTTGGATAGGTTTTGGATGTCAGGGCATCAATGTGCATTGCTGAATGGTTATGTGGGAGTCAAAACCATATGCCCAGGTATTTTAAAAACTAGTAACAGGAGTTAGGGTGGTGTTAGCGTTGGTTCTGATGCTGGGAGCCATCACTGAAGCTTTTAAAAATTTAGTCTTGGTCCAATACCATGGTTACAGTCTTGTCAGTGTTTAAAAAACAGTTTGTTTGGAAATCCAGTTTCGAGTTCAACAAAAGGTCAGACTGAAGTATGTGTTCAAGGTCGGGAGAGGCTATGGCGGGTGCATTTGAGGATTGTGTCATTCTGCATACATGTGTCTTGGAGGCTTCCTTACAGGGAGGTGTGGGAAGATCATTGACGAACCATGAGAAGAGTAGGGGCCCAGAAACAGAGCTTGGGGACGCCCACAGGTGATATCCAGGGGGTTGGAGTTAGAGCCGAGATGGACACTGTGGGATCTACTGATAGGTAGGACTGAAAACCATTTAAAGCAGGTTCCCTATCCAGAGCTGGAGTTGTTAAGCCAGGATAGCATGATCAAACTGTATCAAAAGCCTTTGCTCAAAATCTAGGAATATTCCATTCCACACTGGATTTCCTTGCAAAACTTTTAGCAGGGTAGTTACGTTAGACGTGTGGGCGAAGCCAGATTGGATTTGGCTAGGGGCCCTATGGGCCTGTGTCATAGTTACAGGGGCTGGATCCTGAAAAAATGTGTATAATAATTTTGTCAGGGTGAAACCAGAATGAGAACTAAACTTTTTGTACGAGGAATTGTGGTGTGAACCCATCAGGCTGGGACTGTACATTTTTCAGAAATGTTATGGTCAGAGAGAACTTCGGTCATTATGATCTATCGAGACTGTTTATCTTCATCGGGAGGTTTCATGGACTTTAGGTACAGTATGTGGAGATGATTGTGGAGAGGGGTTGGTTTTATTTTGCCCCGCAGTTAGTAAATTCCACAAAAAAATAATATATAGTATGGCATGCCCACCACAAACTCGTTTTGGTAGCATCTTGAGCAAGAAAAAGGCAGGAAACATTGTACTTCTCTTACAGGGGGTTTTACATGGATTAATTCAAATGCTAACGGTCAACGTCCCTTTAAATCAAAACACCACATACAAATAATACCTATTCCCATTAGGGAAAGCAACAGACCACAACTTGCCCTGACTAACTGCATGGCCAGCTACAGCTGTGTTCTCAAACCAAAACAGTCCTGGCTATGCAACCAATTGTAACACAGTCTATGCATACAAACAATAACAGTGTTTTATTTTGCTTATCTGTCAGTCTTTGGGAGCAGACGGGGTTTCGTTTTTTTCCCCGCTTAGCAAGCCGTGTCAGCTCTGTTTCGGGGGAACTGGCACCACGTGAGCCCAGAGAAACTCTTCTTTTAGGCTCTATACAAGCTTCGCAACATGTGAGCACTTCTATATCCCCCCCTTCTACTGGGGGAAAATCAGCTCTCTGTCTGGACAGCTTCCGGTCTTTTAAAAACTTCATCATTCAGTTCATTCAGACAGGATTGATTAATCCCATAAGTTGCGCTGCTGCGGCTTCTCTTTGAGGAATAACACAGTGGACTGGGAAAGCACACTTACTTCAGCGTTCCAGCCCCTAGAGGACAGTAGATGGCTATACAATATATCTACTATATATTATATATTAGAGAGAAAGGCCATGTGATCAGGCCTAAGATCACTTAGAAGCCACAGCCTACGTCCAAAAGAGAACTGTTTCTTGGAACTGGACCGGCCTTTCACATCACTTCCTCACCTGGGACTGGGGTTGAATCATATCAAAAAAAATAGTTGGTGTTTATTTTATATATGTGTTTATGTCTAAACACTTATGTTTCTCTTTTGACATAGTGCACACTATATTTGCACTTTCTATTACACATAAATACATTTCACCATATTATAGCACAATAGGTTTAGCGCGACTCAATCTAGTGTTTTTTGTGTTATTGATAATATTAAATTATATAATATAAATCAAAAAATAAATAGATGATACCGTTCTGTGGATAACGAAATGCTTTGATTTGTGCGAGCTTTCGAGTACACTGATCTCTTCATGTCCGGCGATGTTACAATGAATGAAGCAAAAGGTATACTAAAAACTTACACTGTTTTTAAGCTTACCTGTTTGCTTAATTTGTAACATCCGACGGAAAGAAGAGTCGTGTATCTCGAAAGCGCACAAATAAAAGCATCGTTAGCACAGAAGCCAGAACGGTCAGCATCTATTATAGTTTTGAGTTAGGTGAAGGCCGGCTTAACACGTACTGATACCTCTACATGTGTGTGTGTGTGGTGTGGTATTATAGATAGAGTAATATATAGAGTATTATCATATATATACATACAACATACAACAACATACAGAATAACATACGAAAAGTACATACAGTGGTGCGACAAATCACCAAAAAATCTACTCGGATCCGAACAAAAAATCTACTCGCCACCTAGTACCAAACGTGTTGCCTGCTGGGCCAATAGGAGTCCGCCACGATGTTAAATTCACCTCGCCCAGGGCGGTGCAAATGTATAGTTTGTCGCCACTGTATAGATGAATATATAAATAAATAAAGAGAAGAAAAGAGAGCGCACTTCCCATAGTGTAAAACAGTACATTTAATCATACAAAAAGGGGACAAGGGAGATAAGAAAACACTCAAAAAAGTAAGATAAAAAGGCAGTTTGGATAATATCACCACCAACAAGACCACACCGTCCTGGAAACACATCAGTGTAGATAGCCCTCCGGTTACCTCCAGGCAGTTATCGGATGATTTGGAAAAATGTCTCTTCGCGTCAGTAAGGGAGTTTGATTTCAGTCTAGATCAGATCCAGGCGCTCTCCGGCCGGAAAGCGCGCATTGCGTGATATGTAGTGTCGTGGTAGCGTGCCCTGACGCGTTTCGTCACGAAGGCGGAAGCTACCACAGACACTACGTCATCCCACTGACGCGCTTTACGGCCGGAGAGCGCATGAGCGATCTGAGCTTGACTGAAAGAAACTCCCTAGTTTTAAGTAAGATATATAGGGTATTATATAGGATCACTCACCCAGTAAGAGTATTATAGGGTAAATTAGAGATCCAGAGTGTGGAGGTGTGGGTCAGGAGGAGAGAGAGAGTGGGGGTGAGAGCAGAGAGAAGGAGGTGGGGGTGAGAGAGGGAGAGGTGAGAGGGAAGTGTGGGGGAGAGAGGGAGAGTGTTGTGGGGTGAGGAGAGGGGAGCAGTGTGGGGTGGGGGAGGAGGGAGAGTGTGGGGCGTGAGAGAGGGAGAGTTGGTAAGAGAGGAGTGGGGGTGGAGAGGGGAAGGGAGAGTGTGGGGGTGAGGGGATTGGGAGAGGTGTGGAGGGTGGAGAGGGAGAGGTGTGGGGTGAGAGAGGGAGAAGTGTGGGGGTGGAGAGGAGAGTGTGGGGGTGAGGAGAGGGAGAAGTGTGGGGTGAGGAGAGGGAGGAGAGTGTGGGGGGAGAGAGAGAGGGAGAGTGTGGGGGTGAAGAGAGGGAGGAGAGTGTGGGGGTGAGATAAGAGTGTGAGAGCGGGGATGGGTGAGGAGAGGAAGCGGTGTGGGGAGAGAGAGGGAGAGTGTGGGGAGAGAGATGGAGAGAGAGGGGAGAGTGTGGGGGTGAAGGAGAGGGAGAGTGTGGGGGTGGGGAGAGAGGTGTGGGGGTAGGGGGGGAGAGAGAGGGAAGAGTGTGGGGGTGGAGAAAGAGAGAGGGAGAGTGTGGGGGAGAGAGAGAGAGGGAGAGTGTGGGGGTGAGAGAGAGGGAGAGTGTGGGGGTGAGAGAGAGGGAGAGTGTGGGGGTGGGGGTGAGAGAGAGGGAGAGTGTGGCTAGCTGAACATTGTTCTCACCATCTGGACACTCTGTGGTATATCCGTGAGGACCGCGTTAGTAATGGAGGCGCGCTAATTTTAAAAAAAATGGTCGCCGCGCGCCTGATCGGGAGTGAGGAGGGAAGAGGTGGCCGGAAGCCCTACACCAGGCCTGCACAACATGCGGGCCGCATGCGGCCGGTCTGGCCTCTCTGTGCGGCCCGCGATGACTTTGGCCGGGCGCCAGTTAATTAAATTAAATTAAAAAAAAAAAGTTTAAAAAAATGGCGGCGATTCATCCCTCCTCCCTCCCTCTCCCTCCCAGCCCCCTCCCTCTCCCTCCCAGCCCCCTCCCTCTCCCTCCCAGCCCCCAGGTTCAGCAGCATGAGGAGGATGCGGCAGCCGTGTGTTTTTTTTTTTTTTCTTCAATAGCAGGCTGCCGGGGAGGTCAGAGCAGGATCGGGGGAGGCGCGGGCGGAGCGGAAGGTCCAGGGTCGGTGACGGGGGGGGGGGTGGGGCCTGACGAAATTGTGAGGGGGGGGGCTTGGCTCGGACATGTGAGGGAAGTGCTGTCGAAGGAGCTGAGAGAGTGTGCTCTGAGCAAGTGTTGCCGTAGTGAGAAAGGAGAGTGTGTAGGTAGTGTGGCAGTTGGGAGGTTGCTGCAGTGGTAGTGTGCCATTTGCAGTGGGAAGAAAGACGCTGTTGGGACAGAGTGGGAAGTCGTCTGGTGGGGCAGTGGGATTGTTGTTTGCAAGTGGGACGAGTTGTGTGAAGCAGTGGGGAGTGTGATGCAGTGGGACTGTCGGTGCCAGCTAGTGGGAGTGTGTGCAGTGGGAGTGTGTGCAGTGGGAGTGTGTGCGTGCGTAGTGTAGAGTGTGTGCAGTGAGAGTGGGTGCAGTGAGAGTGGGTGCAGTGGTGCAGTGAGAGTGTGTGCAGTGAGAGTGTGTGCAGTGGTGCAGTGTAGAGTGTGTGCAGTGGTGCAGTGAGAGTGAGTGCTGGGAGTGTGTGCAGTGTGCTGTGAGCAGTGTAGAGTGTGTGCAGTGGTGCAGTGAGAGTGAGTGCTGGGAGTGTGTGCAGTGCGCTGTGAGCAGTGTGCAGTGTAGAGTGTGTGCAGTGTGCAGTGTGCAAAAAAAAACTGTGGTGGCGTACAGAGCCAAAATTATGAAAATTGTCAGTGTCCAATTATTTCCGGACCTAACCGTATATTCTTGCTTATGCTTATTGTCACCATCTCTCCTTTTGGAGAATGGGTGGGAAAAAAAGGGCAGGGGTGGTGTGACGGAGCGGCCTGTAGGTGAGGTCAGAGAAGACTCTACACATGAATTTTAGGATGAACCAAAACGTTGAGTAGTTTATTTCTCCACAAAACAGCAACCAAATATTAGGGATACTACCCCTTTAAGGCAAAACCACAATCATAAAACAAGCACCTACTCCACGTTGGGAGACTAAATAAACATTCCTCCAGCCCTTTCTATCTGACTGGCTGGGTAGGCCAGATCCCAGTGCAAAACGTATAAAAACAATACCATATCTGGAAGCAATATATAGCTTCTTAACTGCGAGTGTTCTGGTCCGGCGTATCCGGTTTCTCCAGATGCAGGTGTTTCCAGATGCAGTCCTGCTGTTCCCAGGAAAGTCTTTTGCCCTATCCATGCAGGCTTCTCTGCTGTGTGTGGCTTTGGGATCCCCACTGTTCCTGGATAAAACTCTCTGGTGAACAAGCCTTGATCCTTATGGGCGGGAGCTCTGTTGTCTGTGTTCCTTTAACAGATTCCAACAGAGACACTGAAAAACAGCTACTTCCTGCCTTTTATCCCTGCTCAATCTGGAGTTTCACACATCACATTCATGAAACCCGACACCAGTGCAGTTTCCTGTCCTGTAAAGGGAGTTTAACTCCTTGACTCCCTTTCAGGTGGTATAAAGAGCCCAAGTCCCATGACAGGAGCTAATAGGGTCTGATTGTGTCTTTGGGGAAGAAAACAAAAAAGCTGCTTGGCATTCATTGGTGAAATTGCACTTAGTGGCCCGAAGGGCACAATCTACATTCAACATTAGCAAAGCAGAGGAATAAACCTCAAAGCCCGACGCTACTAACCTTGGCCACAGCCGCAGTGGCCGTACCATACGTTATGTGGGCCGTACCATACGTCCTGTTAAAAACAGAATTATGAAACACATTCGTTCCATAAAAAGAAAAGATTTAATGTTACCAGTTTCTAAACATTTTTCTGATTGTCCTTCAGGCAGTCTATCAAACTTCCAATTTTCAGTTGTTGAATTAGTGTCTATGCCCGTGAGAGAGGGTGATAGATTAAAGCTTCTCAACCAACGTGAGATGTTTTGGATCCACTCTTTGGATACATTATTCCCTGCAGGAATTAATACAGAATGGGATTTAAAACATTTTCTATGAATTTGCTTGCTATGCCTCTGTTTTATGTAATTATTGACTGATTGTTTGATCATTAAGATCATTAAGATATTTATTCATTTTCTTGATCTGCTTTTCATATGATCATATAAGATATTTTTGGCTGATAGGTCCTTTTGGTTTTCTTTTTTCATTTTTCATTATTTTTTGCATTTTGTTCATTTATTTTTCATTTGTTTCTTAGCATAATATGTTTTATACATGTGTTCTGATCATTTCAAATTCTGGCAGATTTATTATATAAAATCTAATTTATTATGTCTTAAGTGAAGATTGATATGATTACATTGTTCATAGTCTGCTTTATTGTATTAAGTTAATAGGTTAATGAGTTATATATATATATATTGATTGTTTATTATAGATTTGGACAAATGTATTTCTATGCTCCCACAGATGATATATATGTGTTATTGATTTTTTTGTATGTTGTTGGTCTTTTTTATTGCATTTTTACTTGTTTATTATCTCTTTGTGGATCTCTTCCCTCTGAGCATTACGCCCCTTTCCTGTGTTTCATTTTCACAGGGGATTTGTGTCCTGGGGGTTTTGTTTTACCTGGGCACAGGTAGGCGGTGCTTTTGAGGGTGTAGATCATATAAGAGTTTGATGAAGACCATTGAAACTACTCTTTGATAAAGCGCACCATGCGAGAAACGCGTTAGAGGTTTCTCTTTTAAATAGTTTGTCCCATTACATTTTTGTTATTTTTTCATTTGGCCTCCAGTTCTCGTTTTTTCATTGCTGTGCTTCTAGTTTTTTCTTCTGTTTATACATTCAACATTAGAATAATCTCTAACCCGTTTTGTGGGAGAACCCTTTTGGAATATGTTTTCAGAGCCCAAAACATTTTCATTTTTGAATGGTTTTATGTACAACAAGATGTGAGGGTTGACGAGGTGCGTAAATATTGATATATACATTTGAGCCAATACGTGGTAGATGGTATTGGTTTTTTTGTCACGTGTCTTCAGCCTATGACCCATTTTCAATATGCAATGTGATGAGATTTAATTTGAGATGTGTAGGAGGTGTATGTACCACGTGCATATATACATTTAAGCTCTGTGCCATTATATAGTCCTGACATGGCTTCCGGGCCCAACATAAAGGCCCCCAGTCTCATAAAGCCTACCAGTTTTCTTCCTTCCTTGGATGTTTTAATATTGGGAGTGCCTATTTTGCATGTTTGCTGAGCATAACTGGTGTGGTATGGAAGATCTGCTATATCTAAGAGGTGCATCTCGGCGTCAGGTGCCTGCCTCTATTAGACCTGAGTCTAGGACTTGTAAACATGGTATAATGTCACAGGATGTTGGTGTATTATTCCTGTTATGTGACAAATATGCAGTCTATATTGTGTGTATGTATATCTTTATATAGCACCTACAGCTGTACTTGGCGCTTTACCAAAGAGACAATACAGTATAGGGAATACAAGTACAATAAGTGCAACAAATAATATCAGACAATCGGAAAGGAAAACCCTGCCCCGGAGAGCTTACACTCTGTTATATGATGGAAAATTTACAGAGACAGCAGGTGAGTGAATAAGTGCAGTAGATTAGAGCAGGGGGGCGCAAACTTTTTTCCCTGCGCCCCCCCTGCCGGCTGTCCCCTCACTCCCGCGCCCCCCTCCCAACCCCAACTTACCCGCGCTCCGGCGTAATGACGTCACGTTGCCATAGCAACGTGACGTCACATGACCTCGCAGCGTCATTTTGACGCCGCGTTGCCATGGCGACACAGGGAGGAAGCCGCCGGAGCCACGGTAAGTTAGGTTTACAGAGGCCCTGCAGCTCCCCCGGCACTTAATTTAAGTGCCTTTGGGAAGCGCGCGGGGCCTCTGTAAACCCCGAGCCCCCCGTCGGCAGTGTCGGCGCCCCACAGTTTGCGCACCGCTGGATTAGAGTCACATAGTCATTAGTAGAAGTGACTGTGTGTGTCAGCCATGAGTCTAGGCTACGGATACGCTTCACTTAAGAGGTGAGTTTTAAGGTTAGTCTTAAAGGTGGGGAGAGAATGTGCTTGGTGTAAACTGAGCGTGAGGGAGTTCCACAGGTAAGGGGCAGTGAGGGGGGAAAAAAGATTAAGGTGAGTGAGCAGTAGAGATGAAAGGGATGTGAAGGAGGTGGTTTTGGGTAGAATGCAGAAGACGTGCAGGGCCATAGCAAGTGATCAGAGCTGATATGTAAGGAGGAGAAGATGAGTGGAGAGCCTTGAAGGTAATTAGAAGAAGTTTGTGGGTGATCCGAAGCTTGTTCGAAAGTCGTGAGCGGGGTTTACGTAGGAGATGAGCAGGGACTGTTTTGGGAGAAAGTGAAATACTTAGAGTAGCAGAATTTTGGATCGATTGCAAAGGAGAAAGTTGTGAGGCAGGGAGGCCTGTTAGTAGTATGTAACAAATATCCAGATGGGAGAGGATAAGGGCTTTCATTGGAGGTTTAGCAGTAGCATGATAGATGAAAGAGAGGATCTTGGCAATATAACCGAGGGAAAAAGCGTAACATTTTAAGCCATGCCTTAAATGGAGAAGTAAATAGAGGAGTCAAAAATAGTTACATATTTACATATAGTGTATGTAACTATATTTGACTCCATTTCCTTCTCCATTCATGGCATGGCTAAAATGTTACGCTTTTTTTCTCTCTAATATTGCTAAGATCCTCTCTTTCATCTTGTCACTCCTAGGCAACATGCTTAGACAACCAGATACTGTAGATGGTAGAACCATTTACTGTGACTGACAAAGGGGATATTGGGCCAGTTATATGGGGTAAATATGGGGAGCTCCGTTTTAGTCATATTACGTTTTTAAGATGGCGGAGCAAGGCTATAGCCAGAAGGCAATCATACTTCGGACTGGACTGCAGGTTTGAGGGTAGGGGTGGATAGATATCTGTGTATCCTCTCCATAGAGATGATACCCAAGGCCAAAAGAGTTGATGAAGTCACCAAGTTATAGTGTGTAGAGCGAGAAAAGGAGAGGTCCCAGAACATAAACCTGAGGTATACCAACAGGCAGATCAACAGAAGACAAAGACCTGTTGGCAACAGAGACCACTAATGTGTGATGGGAGAGGTATGATGAAAACCTGTATAGAGCTTTGTTGCAGATACCAAGGGAATTTAGAATATGAAGAAGATGGTGATCAACCGTATCAAAGGAAGCAGAGAAATCGAGCAGGATAAGTAGGGAAAATAGCCATGGGATTTGGCTTAATGTAGCCCATTGGGTACTTTAGTGAGTACAGTCTCTGTAGAAGGAGCTGTACAAAACTCAATTTGCAAAAGGTCCAGGAGGGCATGGGAATTAAGAAGGTTGATCCTTGCCTTTAGCAGGGTGCCCGGTGAAATAACTATAAGATCATGTCCTCCATGGGGACGGAATCAGTCTCTGGCAGCTTTTAGAATTTGCTCCTTAATCTTTTAGAAGTGGAGACGTGATCATGTCTCTAGGTCTATCTGGGTCTCTGTATCGCGACCAAAAGGTTATGTAGGCTCTATTGATGAGGAGGAAGTCTGCAGGTAATGTCGGAACCAAGTCTTTAAATAGGCGTGAAAGGTACTCCTTCAGCTGGTTCTGAAGGATCGACTCTAGTATGTTGTTAATTAAGTTATTTCTTCTCCGCTTTTTGGCGTCCTCGGCCTTCTCCACTAGCGTTTCTATTCTCTTATGTAGTGACTGCAGAGCATTGTCTGCTGCAGTCTGGAATTGCTCTACCTCTAGACGGCCCTGCATGCGAGTTGTCCCCTCTCCCTGTGAGGCCAGCTCATTCTGCAGCCACACCATAGATCTCTCCAGTTCTTTAAGTAATGTGTCCTTAATATCTTGAACAAACGTTTACATATTTCTTTGGTAGTAATTGCCCACTTGTTTGTCTTTCCCGTCCGCTTTGGACTCTCGTCCCTTTTTGGAAACGCCTCCATTTTGACACTGCATGTAGCCCTCTAGTCCTGTGACACGTCTTGTATGTATGATTTCCATCCTTTGGGCCCCATTGTATGCTTCTCTGGTGCTAATCGCTTTCAGCTGGTGTTCCGATTAGTTTGGTTGGGTTTGGTTTTTTTTTTTGCTGTGGGTTCTCCCCTCGTTGGTCAGAGAACTCTTCCTATGCGACCGTGCTTATCAGTGCTGTACACGCTACACCCGCAATTGATATTTTGGTACCCATCTGATGTAAATTGGTAACTTTTATGTCATCTGAGGTAAATATTGGAGACTTTTATATAGAAGTTAAGCATGCTTTAAAAGAAAATATTGTATGCAGACATCTAGGCTAATAGTATTTTTGTTGCTGTTTTATTTGTTCCCTTCCCAGATAAGTGGCACAAGAGGACCTGTTGGAACTAGTAATATCGAAGAGCATTCACTGCCATATGATTTATCTATATTCAAGTCTCTTCGTCAAATAGAGGTAAGCGGACTGTTGCATTTATCATTAACTCTGGAATTAGAAGTCATAAGAGATGTCCCGCTGGGAACAGACAGTTGACATGGAATGTAAATTCAAAGTGGCTGTTGCTGTTGTCCGATATAGTAACATTTGTTTTGCATTTTAATGCAAGATAAAACTTGTTCACCTTTTAGGTTACAGAATCATGTAATTCTGTAGTGTCTGTTTTGTCTTTAGCTAAAAATCATGTTTCAAACTTAGACCACCCTTTCAGCGTTTTATTTTTCTTAGGGAAGGCAATCCAGAAGTAAAATACCTGCACTGGGTTGGAAGAACATAAACGTATAAATACATTTACATCTAATTTTGAGTGTCATTTTATTCAGATTATTAGCATGTACATTGCTTTTGCATAACATTGTTCTGAACTGCCCCACAAACATACAATTTAAAATCGCAACCCTCATCATATTATAAAGCTAAAAATTCCCACAAACCATATCGTTTTACAAAATAGTTTGCCAGACTACATCACAAACCACCAATAAAGCAGAATGAACTCCTATTTAATCACTTTATAGGCTCTATGAAGATGAGTACAAAATTAAGGGAGTTAAACTGTTGGTACTGCACCTCTAAATTAGCAGTATATCTGTGAGGTGCCTTTGTGTTACCCTGGCTACGCTGAGATGGGAATGACTGCAGCTTATGTGGCCCAATATTCTTCCTGTATTGGTCTCTGATCCTACATAACTAAATACTTATAGCCAGAGGTCTCGGATTTGATTAATCATCAACTATTTAAAGAGTGGACAGACAGATGGCAATACTGTATTTTTAATGAAAAAACAAATTGCACCGTTCTTCACATGGGCCATCATCTCTCCAATATGTAATCTGTGAATTTGCCTGTGGTTCTTAACTCCCTGTCAATGTACACCTACATTAACTATTTAATAGCATAGTGAGTTATCCTCTAGGACATTGGTCTCCAACCTTTTGCCTTAAGAGAACCGGCAACAAAAACGAAATAAAATTGTAGGACTGGTTAATACTAGCAACAAAAAATGAGAAGTAAATCTCTAAATGGTGCTTCCAAAATCCAAGTATGAGTGGTGTTGGCAATATAGCTAAGGAGTCCAGGGTGTAATAAGTAAGCAATGAAAAATTGGTGACAGGGTATATAACTCACAATAAAAGCCTAACATGGACAAGCAATAAGAGACCACCCTCAAAATGAATGCAAAATAGAGCCCATATATAAAAGGACTCTCAATGGAAACACTATAGAGAGGGATGATCCGCTCAACCAATGGCTGGAGCCATGCAGATACCCATATGGTCACAATGACATGATAGTCCAATGATATGAAATAAGTATAATAACTCAGTCTGGTAACCCTTCTGCTCCTGGTAGTAGCGTGCATCCGTCCAATGGAGTAAGTAGAATGAAAGAAAAATGGTAGAGCACTGCTGAAAAAATAGGACTGGAGGCTGATTACAAAGAATAAAAAATGCTTTAATGAAGATGCATGGTAGCAGATGCTACGAAGGAGGTCCTCTGACGTGTTTCACGCCGAAATGGCGCTTTATCAAAGACAAAATCATACAGTGAAAATATTTTGGAAAGTGCTTATTCTAAAACTAAGATACTGAGCAGAAATGTATTTATTTATTTATAAAATATTTTACCAGGAAGTAATACATTGAGAGTTACCTCTCGTTTTCAAGTATGTCCTGGGCACAGAGTAAAACAAATAATACATTACAAGTACAGTTACATAAATGAACAGGGTATACATTATATACAAGACATTACGTGCACAGTTAAAGAAAATATATATTATGAGCGTATGAAACAGTTACAGACCAGGTTAAAATGTGAGACAGCCTTAGATTTGAAAGAACTTAAACTGGTGTGGATGTGAGAGTCTCTGGTAGGTTGTTCCAGTTTTGGGGTGCACGGTAAGAGAAGGAGGAACGTCCGATTACTTTGTTGAGCCTTGGGACCATGAACAGTCTTTTGGAGTCTGATCTCAGGTGATAAGTGCTGCAAGTGGTAGGGGTGAGGAGCTTGTTCAGGTAGCTGGGTAGCTTGCCCATGAAGAATTTAAAGGCAAGACAGGAAAGGTGAACTTTGCGCCTAGACTCTAGTGTTGACCAATCTAGTTCTTTGAGCATTTCGCAGTGATGTGTGTTATAGTTGCATTGGAGAACAAAACGACAAATTGAATTGTAGAGGGTGTCAAGTTTACTAAGGTGGGTTTGAGGTGCCGAGCCGATGTCTCCATAGTCAATAATTGGCATTAGCATCTGCTGTGCGATACGCTTTTTGACCAGAAGACTTAGGGAGGATTTGTTCCTGTAAAGTACCCCTAGTTTGGCATAGGTCTTGGTTGTCAGGGTATCAATGTGCATCCCGAATGTTAAGTGGGAGTCAAACCATAAGCCCAGGTATTTAAAACTAGTGACAGGTGTTAGGGTGGTGTTAGCGTTGGTTCTAATCAGGAGCTCAGTCACTGGAAGATTTACAAATTTAGTCTTGGTCCCAAATACCATTGTTACAGTCTTGTCAGTGTTTAAAAAACGTTTGTTTTGGGAAATCCAGTTTTCGAGTCTCAAAAAGTCAGAATGGAGTATGTGTTGAAGGTCAGAGAGGCTATGGCTGTGTGCATATAGGATTGTGTCATCTGCATACATTTGTATTGAGGCTTCCTTACAAGCTGTGGGAAGATCATTAATGAACACTGAGAAGAGTAGGGGCCCCAGAACAGAGCCTTGCAGGACACCACAGGTGATATCCAGGGGGTTGCAGTTAGAGCCTGAGATGGACACATGTTGGGATCTTCCTGATAGGAAGGACTGAAACTAGTTTAAAGCATGCTTCCCTATTCCAGAGTTCTGGAGTTTGTTAAGCAGGATAGCATGATCAACTGTGTCAAAAGCCTTTGCAAAATCTAGGAATACTGCACCAGTGAGTTGTCCCCGTTCCATTCCACACTGGATTTCATTGCAAACTTTTAGCAGGGTAGTTACGGTGGAGTGTTTGGGACGAAAGCCAGATTGGAATTGGCTAGGGAAATTTGTCTTGGTATAGAAATCGCTTAATTGGGAGTGGACACATTTTTCCATGACTTTGGATAGAATTGGGAGAAGTGAAAGAATCTCTTAAATGAGAATTAAAGGGATAACGAGAAACAACATATAACTGATGTGAAAATTGTAGATTTCCCTTTTATAACACAATATAATCCTTTATCTGCAAAAATGAAACAGGTCTTAAATAAGCATTGGCACCTGGTTCTCTGTGACCCAATTCTGCATCCATATCTCCCACCAAAACCAAGAGTGGTTTTTACCAAATCTAATTCACTCAAAAAAACTCTGTCACCTAGTTGTTTAAAATCTAATGTGGAAGATAAATCGAATTCATTTCTAAATATAAAGGGATTCTATAAATGTTAGCGTTGCAAAATGTGTAAATTGAATTTACAAGGATCCAAGCAAGTTAAAAAAATTCCAGTCCGCATATACAAGTGAGGAATTTATTATTGATACATTTTATCAATTGTGACTCTGTCAACGCAGTCTATATGATTCAGTGTCCATGCAATAAGCAATATATAGGTAGGACTACTATAAAACTCAAATTAAGATTCGCAGAACATATTGTTAATATCCAGGGTTTTATGCAGCACAATTTATCTAGACACTTTAAAGAATGCCATGACCAGAACCCCAAGGGCATTAAATGTGTGGGGATTGATCTGCTTAAACCCAACTGGAGAGGTGGTGATTTGGTTAACCAGATTTCCAGACTAGAAACCACGTGGATCCATAGGGTTAAAACCCTGGCTCCACTTGGGCATAATGTTGACATTGATCTGGCGGCATTCCTCGCAAAATGATTTAACTCATTTGTGAATTGAGTGCCCTCAGACGAATGTCACTATTAATTACTGTGCAATGTCTCTCTATGCAATTCTGAGACAACATCTAACAAATTGTAATTAGTAGTATTGTGAAATTTTTCCCAGTTGTTATTTGGAAAAATTCATTATGAATGTAAAGAGGATTCTTAAAGTATATTTTAGAATGTGCTTGGATTACAGGTAATCTAACTATTAAAGTGTTTTATATGTATTTTGTAACTGTTATATGTAGAGATGTTAACATTTGTTTCCCCATATCAATGTGTGCTAATTACATTCACATTGGCAGACAATCGCCAATCAGATTTGTGATTGGATGTTTATTCTGCCAATCAGTACACAGTAAGGTGTATAAAAGCCAGGAGGCATTGTACCAACTTTATATACCCCTGAAGAAGTCTAATTAAGAGACGAAACGCGTAGGGTGATTGTACCAACTCTCTATGTATCTTTATTGTATGTCTATACAATATTACAGCTTTTTATTTTTTATTGCTGGTGTCCTGCCAATTTATTCCTGCCATAGGCAATTGCTGCATGATTGGGAGCTTGGGACGAGTGTGTTTCTTATAGCCCATTGCAGTGTGTGCATAGTACATGCGCATCCGTACTGCACAGGCCAACAGCGCTCCTGGTGGAGTCACGGGTGAGAGCGTATGCTGCACCAGATGACCAGAGATCCATGCAGAGGCAGCAGCTGAGAGACGGAAGTATCGGAGCATCTGTTCCTGCTTGTGCTGGAAGTGAACGGGAGCTGTACTAGGAGAGAGAGGGCACACACCATCTGGAGGTTGGCTAACCTGCATCGAGGCATCAGTTATAACACGTGAGCACAGCGGGAGACCCATCCGGTGTTCGGGGAGAACATCTAGGTCCCAGGCGGAACCCCTTCTAAACTCACCGGTAACGGAGTACCGATGGAGGTGAGCGAGGGAGAGGGAGCCTGGAAAAGCCAACGGGAAGATCCCCTATCAGGGTAACCACATACTACACCATGTGGAAGTCTATACGTTGGGGTTAATTGTGAGGAGGAAGAGGACTGGGTAAAAACTCAGGTGCTGCGAGTTCATTACAACAGGGACATATACCCACTGAGCAGCGTAAAGGTCCTGTATCCACACAAATTCACTGCACCCCAGGAGTGACCATCTATCCCCTTACTCCAAAGTGACTTGTATTTGAACCTTCTCTTTTTTATTAGAGACTATTTCTTCAGTATATGCCCTGTGCACTTGGTATATGTTTTATCTAATTCCAATTCATCATTTGCTTCAACATCTGCCTTTCTCCATTATATGTTAGAGATTTGCCTATCATTTGTCGCCCTATCCCATTTTCTGAATAGATCCTTTAACAACGTGTATACTCAGCGCCGGATGATATATATATATAGTGTTCGACAAATCACCCAAAAATCTACTCGCCACCTAGTCCCGCCCCCAACCCCGCTTTAAAATAAAATATATAAATAAAATAGATTTAATAAATTCCTAGTCAGAACAATATTCGTTTTTGACATAAATGTATTTATTGTATTACATTATACTACAATTAGTCCTTGTTACGTACGTGTGTGTGTGTGTGTGTGTGTGTGTGTGTGTGTGTGTAAATGTTGGATCTAGAAATAAAAGCCAGACGTGAATGACTAGTTTCCTGAACCCCTTAACCAGTGTCTCGACGTCCGCGCTTCACAATATCTAAAGCAGCAATCCCGCCTGGGATCTTACCTGATCCGCAGTCCCTCAATGTCCAGATACCTTCATTCCCGCAATCTTATACATTGGAGGGGAGGTGTTCCCTACCTGTCTTCTGGGTTAGGGGGGGTTCCGATGTCTTCCGTGTGAAGTTTGAGTCAGATCTGGAAGAAAGCAGTATAAGTTATTTCGGTGTAGTATAGGTTAAGATATATAGGGTAAATAAGATGTCCAGATCCAGAGTGTGAGACAGAGAGAGTGTGGGTGGGAGACAGAGAGAGTGTGGGAGAGAGACAGAGAGAGTGTGGGAGAGAGGACAGAGAGAGTGTGGGAGAGAGACAGAGAGAGTGTGGGAGAGAGACCGACACAGACCGACACAGACCGACACAGATCGACACAGACCGACACAGACCGACACAGACCGACACAGACACAGAGACAGACAGAGACGAACGGGTTAAGG